>CANUEP010001824.1:0-31058 GCA_947857235.1 Jatropha podagrica
ACCAAAGTTTAGAAACTCCAAATTCAAGGTTCTACAACTTAATTCTCAAGTTTTAATCAAAATCCTATGATTTAATTAGGTGGTTTAGTGGTATTTGGAGGTAGAAAAATGAAAGAAAAATGGAGGAAGAAGGAAGAAGAAGTTGGCGTGGAGGAAGAAGAAGGGAGGAGAGAGAAAGTGTTGGTCATTTAAGTAACAAAGTCAAACTTTGCTTCTCATTTTATGCTAAATCAATGGCCAAGATCAAGTCTTAGATAATCTCATCCAATGGCTCTAAATATTCCTCAAATAATTCATTTCTAAATATTATTTAAATCCAAAAATTAATTAAATTAACTTTTCAAAAATAATTCACCATTTATTCCTTAATATACCATAATAAAAAATAATATTCACTAGTTGCCGTAATTCTCCAAAAATATTCATGAAATATTCTCTACCCATCTAAATCATGGAGACATGCTCCAAAAATATTAATTAACATACTAGACACATGTAGTAACTTTTTTGGGCCGAAATAATACCATGTCCCGGACCGATGGTATTATTTATAGACCGGTAAATCACTATTACTGACATTGAAAAAGACACTGGAAAATAGTCCGTTACACCAAGTGTGTGCTTATGACTTGATAATGCCAATTGGGAATTATACCTTGGAAAACCAAATGCTATGCACCAAGTACACTTACTTGCCATCTTGAGTGATATTGGACTAAGATATATGTGTATTAATGCTACCTTAATCAAGTGGCTTGAACTATCTATATTATGTACGTGCGAATTAATGTTTTGGATTTTGTGGTCATTACTTGAAAATGGAATTAAATTGAATTAGTCTAAAAGAACTAATGGGCTCTTACTGTGGTCTTAGTTGAATAGTTGCCAGAATATGGTTATCTATTTTTGAAAATAAAGCATGCTATGAGATCTGATTTAGATTGAGCTATGATCATATGCCAGACACATGGGTGTTTTCAGGACGAGTGGACGCACTCTACTGATTCTGTATCTGAAAAACTTTCTAAGTCTACTGTTAAAGGCTAACTAGACAGTATTAGTTTGATTGTTATTAGACATTGTTCTGTTACCTATTCTTCTTCTGTTTCTTTTGAGTCACTGTTAAGGTCCAATTATTTGAATTAATGAGTAAGATGTTGGAAATAGTTATAATGGATAGACTATCGCAACACGAGTTACCTATAGACTAATGTATGTGAATGTACAACAAGCAAATTATTATAATGAAATCTCATATGGTTATATAGTATGCAAATTATTATAGAAATGTGTACATAACAACTCGTACTATGAGATACTGTTATAGCATGCAACATGCATACTTATGGCATGGTTTAGATGTTTGAATTATGTAATATACTCTCATGCCATGCATATTTTGTATATAAATGATATTGCATGACTGCTTGAGAAATAAGTTGCCTTTATGGAATGTTGTAATAAATGATATATATATGGATAATGTGTATGGTTTTGATGAACCATACATGTATGCTATGTGATTGCATATATATTGTTGAGTACCACTGAGTTTTATACTCAACACGATGTGAATATTTGTTTTGCTATGGATCTCAAGTACCTGTAGACAAAGAGAGACTCTTATTTCCAAATTTGAGTAAGTCTTTACTGCAGACTCATGACAAGTGTTAGGTTTAAAATAATGAGAGCATTGGTTTGATTGTGTGGGGCTTATATTTTATCCAAACACAATTGTTTTTATTCCTTTCAATTCTTTGAGGATTTTGATTTGTTCCATATGGATTTGGACTTTTATTTTGAGATTAGACTTTCGATATCTTGAATCTATTAAAGTTGGATTTGAGGATGGTTCCTCTTAAGGTTCGTTTTATTAAACTTTACTATGACTGAACTATTTTAGGCAGGTTTGAGTTACTAAGACTTATGCTGTACATTAAAAAGGAATTGTAAACTGAGTAATCAATTACCATATTAAGTTTTCGTTGATACTAGTTATACACTAATAAGCAAGCTTGTAGATGCCTTTGACATAGAATGCAACATCTCCTATTCTAGTTCTACAAGATCGGAAGGGGGTGTTACAAAGATTGTTCCCTCTTAAATGAGGTTGAGATTGTCCCTCTTCTATTGAGAAAAATCATAAATTGAGATTGAGATGACTTTGTCTTGATGAGCTCATGGGACACCGATGACCCTTTTGATTGAGTCTATCTAGATTACTGAGATTAAATTGAATATTATCAAGTTCTTGAATGGATTTTTTCTTCAAATTGTATTGATGCTATTCTTTCATTTTTATATGGGCAACTATTGAATTTCAAATAAGGAATTTCTATTGTTATTGTTAAAGTGCCTTATTTTAAAACTCTTTAATTGGGTTTTCTATTATTATTGTTAAAGTGTTTTCATACGAAACATTATTTATAATTATTATTACTATTGAAAAGATACTATTGAAAAGATTCAGTTCATGAGCATACTTATAATGCATGAGAATATAAAAAATATAGAGCATTAAAAGCATAAATAAATTATGTAATTTAGAGGGGATCCCGATCAGGGCCTTGCTACTAGGTTGAAACCCTAGATATGCCTTCGTGCCTCATTTGTATGAGGATCAGAGTGCAGAAAGTTTCACCATTAATTAGGATGGTAGGGTTTTGGGTACCATTCTTAGAATGAGATTATGAAATGCTGGGCAAACGGGGCTTTGGGTGCCTGATGGACTAGGCTTTGGATTGAAAACTGGTTTTATAGTTTTGTCAGATGGTCGATGGGTTTGAATTGCAAGTGGTGCAAGCATGCAGTTACGTAGCTCCATAGTGTTTAAACGACCAACAAGGTCGAATCTTTCTCTAAATAGCAAATATGGGGCATGATTACCCAATTAAGTCTTATATTATATATATCATGTAGCTTTGGACCAAAGAAGACCAAAGTGTGATGGAAAACTCGAAAGGATTGACTTTTGAGAACCAAGTTAGACTTTGGCTCGATTAAGGAAAAAGACCAAACTCAGACTATATTGCCTTAGAAATGTTCGTACAAAGGAGAATGAGAGTCGTTGATGCTCAAGAAGCACTCAATCAAGCAATAAGAGGTACCTACAAATGATGGGGAGTGTTGAAATTATAGGCTGTTGGAGCCCCTGGCCAGTATTGATGAGCTCTCCATTGTACTAGTGACCTGAGTGTCGGTACCGGTCGAGGCATCTTTTGGTGGCCTTGCTGATACTAACTGGGAGGTGGCTAGTAATTGAGTTGGGACGGCGAACAGCGGTTGAGCCAAATGACATTGCTCCCCTCTTTACTTATTTTCATAGTTTTTGGGCTTTCAAGAGTTTGTTCGAGGCCCAAACGTCATTCGATCGAGTTGATTCTCATGTCGTTGGAACCGTAGGGAATGTTTTTAGGGCTTCATGCTGAAATCATGGTCAATTGAACCCATACCTAATGTTTGTGTCTCAATCGACCATACAACATCTGCATTAGCCTTGATAATCCTTGATTGAAGAGGATGCCATTTGGTTGGAAAATTCACCTGCTAGCATGGGTCCTTAAAGCTAATTAGTTTTTTAGATTGGTTCGATTCTTTTAAGCCTGTTGTAGCTCTATAAATTACCTATTCATATCTCCACCACTCATTACTCCATAGCATCCTATTCCAATTAAACCACAACTACCATGATATCATGAAAACCCTACGAATCTGTCCCTCATCAAGCCTAACAAATAACAGGTTTATCTAGTCTGCCACCATGCCGTGCTTCGGCCACCAAACTATATTGGCTTTTTGCCATTCATTCTCCACATAAGATTAATTCCAAAGACAGTGAACCACAGACTCGTCCTCCACCCGACACATAGAGTAAAGCTAGCTAATGTCAATACGACGACGTTGTAGATTTTATGGGATTGATAAATAATCAAAAGCCACCCTCCACAAAAATTCAAAACTTTTTGTGGCAGACCTATACTTGATAAAGCTATAGCCATAACTCTGAATTCAAATGAGGTAGAACATTTATTAACTCACTTAGACCTAATAGAGTAGATACCCTTACATTCTAAAAACCAAAACCAAGTGTTCGAAACTTCCATCATTGGGAGTTGCACTTGCTTTATCAAACTAACTTCATGGACTCCCTTCTTGAGAGGCCTCTGTGTGAGTTAGAGATGGATTATGGACTCCCTATCTTAATGAACGTGATTCATAGGTTAAGGTTGATATACCGATACTTGATGTGCACAATTGTTATCAACGGCTCTTCGATTACAGAATGCATAAACCATAAGAATAATGAAAAGGGTTATCCCATATAATTGCATTTATTCAATTTGAATGCTATATATTGTTCTAAGGAAAACTCATGTTTGAAAAAGAATATTTGAGAGAGAGGTTTGAACTCCCTTTTCTTATTTAATTTGAAAAGCTTGAAGTTTTTATTACCTTTTTATATTATGTGATTAAGAAAAGAAAAAAAAGCAAGCTTTAATTGAAATGTGCTAAAGTAAGTTCAACTCTGCTTTTCTCATTCTTTGATTTGAAAAGCCTTCTTTTATTTCCATTATTTTCTTTCATATGATTGGTGCACTATTAAGTTTATACTTAGTGTTAGTGTTTCTAATTAATGCAGGATTTGAGGATGGCTAGAAGAGGATGAGTTCCTTTAAAGTTGAAGCTAAAAGTTAGTTTTTAACCTAGTATGGTTCATGTACCTTACGGTGGTACTATATAAGGTAAGTTCAAGAATAGTTGTTGTATGTAATCAAGAAGACAAATGGAATTAACCTTACGTTTTCTATTTGTAAAGAGGAATCGCAAAATTCCATCTTAGGATATAAAAATTAAAGTTCAACTTTAATGTAAAATAGAATGGTATACAATTCCTTTCCAAAAAGGGCCATGGTAAATGATTCCACTACAACGATATTATGGTAAAACAAGTTTTCATTTTACTAATGAGTGTTACAACTTATTTGATTTTTACTTCAAGGAAATGCTTATTAACCCCCCTTGACCTTTTAGGTATCTGTCATGAGTTTTGACCAAAAGTTATTCATCAGGCGCTTCTGCCTTATGTTTACTTCCCCATCTACCATGAGCCTTTTACCTAGGATTATTCATTAGCAACTTCTACCTTATGATTACTTTCCCATCTGTCATGATCCTTGACCAAGGGTTACTCATTTACTCCCTCAAACTTAAAATGTTTCCAAAACGTAAGTTTTACTCCAAACATGCCGATTAATCCTTTTTTATCTCTTTTTATTCAATGTTCTAATCTACTCCACAAAAATATTTATACATAATATTAGTTTATAATTCCTTTAAAAAAGGTTATGGGATTATGGCTTCACTATAATTTTATCATTCAAGTTTTTTGATCTTTTCTCTAAAAAGATTGTATATGAATACAATGATAATGATTATTTTCAAAAGAAAGATTTTCACCAATTTTATATTCCTTATGGTATGTTTATCTGTTTTCCTTCTCAATTAGGAAGCTAGATAATCATATTACGGGAGACATGTCATGTTCTACATTGGTGTAGGGTGTGATAGTAACTAAGTGTGAAAATATATTGTTACACCCTTATATTATTAAAAACTAATTAAAAAAGGTGCAATTTGAATCAGTGTTCAATTGATAAAGAATTGGAGCAAAACCCTAAAATTTAAAAAGTAACCTTTGTCTACTCTTTTTATCATAACTGGAGCTACATAAATGTGTTTGAATTATTCAAATGGCATTAAAAACTAGACTTTTCAAGCTTCCAAAAGTATATTGCAAACTAAAATTTACCTTAAAATGAGTAAGAACAAGCCCTAGAAGTTAGGTCAAAGGGGCAACAAAACTCAAAATCAATTAAATTTAGGGGCTAGTCACAACTTGCCTTGGCGGCCACTTTAAGGGGTTTCACGGCTATCATAGGTGGCTAGTTACCATAAAAAAATACCTCATGGCTACTGCACTTCTTCTTGGTGGCTGTTGTACATCCTGAATCCTAACCATCCAATTTTAACCTTTTAGACATGTGTTGCAATCTTGTACACTTCGAGTTTTAACTCCCGGTTCAGGGTATTTTTTCCCTATTTGGAACCATTTCACCTCTCTTTCCCTAAATACACACCCTTAACCTACCATATCATATAACTTAAACAACTTTTGAAATCTTGGGACTTTTCTACATAAAATTTCCTATTTTTTCTCTCTTCTGTTTTGTGATCTAAGATTTCTTTTGTTCTCCTAAAAATAATTAATTTTCAACAAGTTAATTGTCCTTTGCCCAATTAGTCCTTTTGGCTTTTCCCTATGGAGCTGAGATCCAAAAACATCATTTGAGCGGTCAACCCTAATGCTATGGTATGATTCTCAAAACAATCCCTAGATCTCTTCTCCTACTCCTTTATAGATTTGTCTCGTGAACACGATGAATTAAGCTAACACAAATCTGGCTTGTGAAATATGATAAATTAAATAAAAAACAAATCTTGGGATTTATCCCTAAATTGCTAATTAGATCACCCAAACCATCCCCTTCTTCTTTTCTATCACCTTATTTTATTGATTAAAGAGAATTATAATTGATGTTAATGATTATAATTATTAATGGGGTGATTGTTGTTGATTTGGAATAATTATAATTGTTACTGGGATGATCATAATTATTAATTGGATGATTGTTGATGCTTATTTTTGTTGTTATTGGGAGAAGTGTGTATAAGCCCACTCCTGAGCGCCATAAGAAAGATCTAAAGGACAAAATCTATTAGATGTGCCTATTGGTCAATTCGTAATGGAACTTGTAGGAACTCTTTATGCAAAATCTAATTAGATATTCTTGGACGAGACCCTTTCCCATCCTTATGCCAAGCATAATCCTTTGTACAACAAGAGGAGACTAGGAGTGCTATGATTCACATGTCTACAGTTGATAAAGCAAGGTTGATTGCCAATTCTATGAGAGAACAAATACAAGCTACAAAGAGTGGATATTCAGATAGATAATAGTTAGTTTGTGACTATTATGGTAAGAACAGACACACTGAGGGGTCCTATTGGAAATTATACAGACGCTCAACTAAAGGGCGCGGAGGGAATCAAGTCAGTTCTTCAAGACCACGGGCACACATATCTAATAGTGGAGTTTTATCTGAGGAACCATCTACTATTGGTAGCTTTTCTGAGAAGGAAATTTAGTCCTTGAAACGTTGTTGTCACAGCTTGATTCTTCCTCAACTCAGACTATAGCTTCTAATTTTGTCAGTTCAGGTAATGCTTTTCTTACTTTTTCTTGCTAAAATTGTAAAACCCTTTTGGGTTATAGATTCAAGAGTAAACAAACATACGATAGGATCTATAAAATATTTCCTTACATATTCTAAATATCAAGGCACTAATAAAATCCAAATTGCGGATGGCTCCTTCATACCGATTGCTGGCATAGGTTCTATTGACTGCACTTCCAATATTAATTTGTCTTTTATTCTTCATGTTCCTAGATTTCTTGCTAATCTCTTATCTGTTAACTTAATCACAAAAGCACTTAATTGAAAAGTAACCTTTTGTCCTACTCATTGTATATTTGAGCAACTGAACACAGGGAGAACGATTGCAGTGGTAGCTTACTTGATGGACTGTATCTGTTAGATGACATGTGTCATTTTTTAAATTCGAGTACCAGTAAAGCTTTGTTAGGAACTTTTAGAAATCCTTCCTCTGAGATTATTCATTAGCATAGGAGATTAGGACACCTTCTTTTTCTGTTTTAGAATGTTTGTTTCCACTTTGTCTACTAAGTGTGATTTCGATTTATTAGTATGTGATGCTTGTGAACTTGCCCAAACACACAAGGCATTCTTATTCTTCAATAAATAATAAAATTTTGGTACCTTTTGCTACTATTAATTCTGATGTATAGGGCCCTCCTAATACTATTTCTCTTTCTGTTTATAGATGGTTTGTGACCTTTATTAATTGTTGCACTAGATTGACTTGGGTTTATTTGATGAAAGAAAAAAATGAAGTTCTTTCGTGTTTTCAGAACTTCTATAAAATGATTTGTACTCAATTTGATGCACATGTTAAAATCCTAAGATTCTAGTGGAATCATACATGAAACTAGTTGTGTCATACTAATGCTCAAAATGGAGTAGCTAAGAGGAAAAATAGGCATTTATTAGAAGTAGCCATGTCTCTTATGTTTATTATGAATCTTCCTAAGCCATATTGGGAGGATGCTATTTTGATTGCTGCTTACCTTATTAATCATATGCCTCTTCGTACTATAAACTTGAAAACTCCATTAGAGGTTCTTTAAGGGAAAAACTCTTATATTGTACCTCTTAAAGTTTTTGGCAGTGTTTGTTTTGTTCATCAGAACAATCTTGGAATATTAGATCCTCGAGCTTTGAAGTGTGTGTTTGTTGGCTATTCTAATACTCAAAAGGGGTACAAATGCTATTATCCTCCTTCGAGAAAATACTTTGTGAGCATGGATGTTACCTTTAGGAAATTTGAACCATATTTTCCTTTCCAGTCACCTCTTTAGGGGGAAAAATGTCAAATGGAAGAAGTGATGGATAATTGTATAAAGATTCCTTTCTAGGGGGAGATTCCAATAGGCATAGATGATAAGAGAGACCAACCGACAGAAACACTAGGAAGATTGGATAGACCTGACATGAGAACCTACACATGGCTGGGTAATATAGATACAACCATAGAGTATAAAACTTTTGCTCAACCGTCCTCTCTAAATTTAGGTCCTGAAGATATAGAAGAACAAGAACCTAGTGAGTCTTCCTTAATCCCTGTTGATTCTGATCCTAATCCTAATTCTAATTCCTTTGATACTGACCTTGATATCCCTATTGCTCTTAGAAAAGGAGTTAGAACATGCATTAAACATCAAATCTCCAATTTTATTTTCCATAATATTCTGTCTCCCTTCTATAGAGCCTTTGTTTTGTCTATTTCTTTTGTTTCTATACCGCAAGATCAGTAAGAGGCATTACAGGACACAAGATGGAAGGCTGCAATGATTGAGGAAATGAGAGCTTTAGCAAAAAATGAGACATGGGATCTAGTAATTCCTTTACCAAGAAAGAAGCCAATTGGATATAAATGGGCATTCACAATTAAACATAAGGCAGATGGTTCAATTGAGAGAAATAAGGCTAGATTGGTTGCCAAAGGGTTTAGTCAAACCTGTGGGATTGATTATCAGGAGACATTTGCTCTTGTAGCTAAGATGAACACTATCAAAATTTTATTGTCTTGCTCAGATAATCTTGACTAGGAGTTACATCAATTTGATATTAAAAATGCCTTTCCACATGGTAATTTAAAATAAGAGGTGTATATGGAGATTCTGGACTTGCTAATGACAAGGCTAGAAAGAAAGTTTGCAAGCTGAATAAGTCATTATATGGGTTGAAGTAGTCACCAAGAGCATGGTTTGAAAGATTCAATAAAGCCATGTTTTCTTTTGGATACATTCAAAGCAATGTTGATCATACCTTATTCATTAAACATCATGCAAGTAAGATCACATTACTTATTGTTTATGTTGATGATATAGTGGTGATAGGGAATGATAAAGAAGAAATTACTCACTTGAGAAATATGCTAGCTAAGGAGTTTGAGATTAAGGAATTATGAAAGTTGAGATATTTACTTGGAATTGAAGTTGCTAGATCTAAAAAAGGAATTTTTATCTCACAAAGGAAGTACATTCTGGATCTCCTTCAGGAAACTAGTATATTATGATGTAAACTTGCAGAATCACCCATTGAAGCTAATCACAAGTTTCAAGCTAGAGTTGGAAGTTCAGTTGATATGGAAAGGTATCAAAGGTTGGTTGGGACATTGATTTATCTTTCCCATACTAGACCAGATATTACCTAAGTTGTTAGTCTAGTGAGTCAAGACCAGATATTGCTTATGATGTTAGTCTAGACTACCTCTGTTCAATGGTTCTAATTATTCTTATTAGAAAACTAGAATGGAAAATTTTATAAAATCAATTGACATAAACTACTGGAGGAATATCATTACGAGTCCTCATGTTTCTACAAAAATTATTGAGATGTAAGAGTTCAAAAGATAAAAGAAGAATTTACTCATGTTGTTTGGAATAACATCTCTATAAACACAAAAGCCATCAATATTCTTCACTATGCATTAGATCCAACAAAATACAACAAATTTTCTAGATGTAAGTTTATAATGGAAGTCTAGGAAAAACTCAGAGTTAACTACAAAGGTACTAACCGAGTTCTCGAATCCAGAATTAATATCCTTTGGAGAGAATATGAAATGCTTAGCATGAAAGAAAGAGAGACTATTACTGAACTAAATTCTCGATTCATAAACATAGTTAATCCCTTAAGAAGTCTCAAAAAGGAAATTTCTGAAGATGATCTTGTTAAGAAAATCCTAAGAATTCTACCCAAAAAGTGAGATCCTATTGAAACTATCATGAACTACAAGGAGGCTCTAGTAACCTATGATTATTTCATGGGAGCTCTTATTTCAGAAGAGATGAAATCTTCTTTGATTAAGAAAAAGAAAGAACTGGTTTTGAAAGTAGTTACTAGTGAAGAAAGTTCTTCTGATCTTGATAGCGATAATCTAGCTCTTGTTGTTAAAAAATTCAAAAAACTCTATAAGAAAATGTGGAAAACCATATAAAAAAGTTTATCAAAAAGAACTTTTCACCTAAAAATAGTAACTTGGCTAAGAAAGAACCTTCTAAAGTGGTTTGTTATGAATGCAAAAAACTTGGTCATATCAATCTAACTGTCCTAAGCTGAAAAGAAGTGAATGAAAGAAAAGCTAAAGCAAGCATTTGAAGCTGTATGGAGTGACTCAGATGATTCTAATTTTGAAAGTCAAAGTGATCATGAGGAAATTGTAAATATCTGTCTAATGTCCATTTCTAATTCTAACTCCAAAGAAATCAGCACTCTGACTTCAACACGAAAACCTAAAGTAGCAAAACAGATGTAGCAAGCTAAAAGCATGATCAAAGTGATGTAACTATCTTTGAACCTAAATCTAAAAGTGATCTTCTAGATACTTACAATAATCTTTGCTTGAATTCGAAAAGCTTGCTAAAAAGCATAAAGTTCTAAAGAAAGATTTTAGAAAGTTGAAATATGAATGTAATCATTTGAAAGGTATTTTTTTTACCAAGAAGTTACGTGCAAAGATCTTAGTATAAAGATCAAAGATCTGAAAGAATGTAATGAGAAATTTTTTGAAAATTTAAAACACTTCGAAGAAAAATGTAGAAGTTTGAATTCTAAATATGAATCTTTGAAAGCTGAGGTTAGAATTCTAAAGTCAATTTCAAATCATTTTCTAAAGAAAAGACTAGTTCTAGCTATGATAGCACTTCAAGACAAAATCCTGTTTCTGTTAAGAAAAATGTCATTTCTAATGTTCTAACATTAGAACATAAAAAATATTTTTAAAAATCTAGTAGTCTTAACAAAAAAAATCATAGCAAGATGAATGTAAAAGGATCTACATTATTACTAGTAACCCTCCAGGATACAATATATGTTGGGTACCTAAATCTGCATGATATTTTTAGGTGTGCCTAAGGAATGAGCTAAAAAAAGAAATGTGGCACATAGATAGTGCTTGCTCTAGGCATATGACTGGTGATAGAAGGAAATTCACTAGATTAGAAAAGAAAATGGGAGCTACAGTGAGCTTTGGAGACAAAGCAAAAAGTAAAATTATTGGTATTGGTATGATAGATTCTAATCCTTCAATAGAATATGTATGCTTAGAAGAAGGATTACATTATAACTTGCTAAGTGTAAATCAAATTTGTGATAAAAATAGAAGTGGTCTTTGAACCTGCTTATTGTGAAGTACAGAACATGCATGATAACAAAACCCTTTTTGTAGGAAAAAGATTTGGAAATGTATACCCAGTAGACCTTTCTGATATGTATAACCTAGACATATGCTTAGTTTCTATTGATAATTCTAGTTGGTTATGGCATAGAAGAATTGGGCATGCAAGCATGCACCTTGTTTCTAAATTGTCTAAGAAAGACTTGGGTCGTGGTTTGCCAAAACTAAAGTTTGAAAAAAGATCACATTTGTGATGCTTATCAATTGGGAAAATAATAGAATGTCTTTCAAATCTAAGGGCATGATTTCTACTTTCAGACCTTTAAAATTATTGTACCTTGATTTATTTGGACTCGTCACTACTTCTAGTAATGGAGGAAAATCATATGCACTTGTTGTTGTTGTTGATGATTGCTTTAGATTCACCTAGACACTCTTCCTTAGAAATAAGGATGAGTCATATGATTTGTTTGTTCATCTTTGTAAAAGGATACATAATAAGAAAGGATACAACATCTTTGCAATTAGAGGTGACCATGGAAGAGAATTTGAAGTTTTACAATGAATCAGAAATCTTCCATAACTTCTCAGCACCTAGAGCACCCTAGCAGAATGGAGTAGTGGAATGCAAGAATAGAACACTTCAAGAAATGGCCAGAACCATGTTGAGTGATTCTAATTTAACAAAGTACTTTTGGGCATAAGCTGTTAACATTGCCTGTTATATTCTAAATAGAGCCCTAGCAAGATCTAAATTGAAAAAGACTCCATATGAGCTATATAAATGTAGAAAGCCAAATATTGGTTACTTTCATATTTTTAGGTGTAAATGTTTTATTCTAGATAATAAGAAAAATCACCTTGTTAAATTTAACGCAAAATCTTATAAATGAATTTTTCTAAGATATTCTAGTAATAATAAAAAATATTGGGTGTTTAATAAGAAAAATCTAGTTGTAAAAGAATCTATCCTTGTTAAACTAATTCTACTTCTAGAATTTTAGAAAAAATTATGATGTTGTAGATTTTGATTGAGCAAAGTAGAATGAACTGTCAGAACAACTAGAACAGCTCGAAAATGAATAGAATGATGATAATCACACTGAACCAAAAGATGGACATGAAGAGCAAAACATAACTGAAATTCAATGCCATAACCAAGAAGTGAGAATTCTAACTTACCAAAAGAGTGGCGATTCCACAAGTATCATCCTCAAGAGGACATCATTGATAACCTTTCAGAAAGGATGATGACTAGAGCTCAACTCAAAAGATATTTTGGTAATGTTGCTATCGTTTCTCAATTAGAACATAAAAATTTAGTAAGATGCTCAAAATGATGAAAGTAGGATTCTTTCTATGCAAGAAGAATTGAATCAGTTTGAGATAATCCAAGTTTGAAAGCTCGTTTCTAGACCTTAAAAACATTATGTTATTGGAACAAAATGGGTGTTTAGAAATAAGCTTGATGAACATTGTAATGTTGTGAGAAATAAAGCAAGGTTAGTGGCTCAAGGTTACAACCAAAAAGAGGGCATCAATTTTGATGAAACCTTTACTCCGGTTACTAGAATTGAGGCCATTAGAATTGTAATGCCCATCGCCCAATTCTAGAGGACCAGATGATGAATGCCACA
The DNA here is from genome assembly GCA_947857235.1 of Jatropha podagrica. NCBI lineage: Eukaryota > Viridiplantae > Streptophyta > Magnoliopsida > Malpighiales > Euphorbiaceae > Jatropha > Jatropha podagrica. Next base: position 13,519 of record CANUEP010001824.1, read on the forward strand.
TTCGGTGCCGGAGCACTATCTTATCTTACTTAATAATCCTACATCAGGTATTATAAGTATCTAAGTTTTCACAGGGAGGCAAGTAATATTTTTTTTAAAACAAAAACTTAAGGAAATTTCTACAAAAATTTTGCAGGAGTTCCCCTAGAAATCAACTTGCCACACGAAGAAAATAAATGCACTTTCAATATTTATTCCTCCAAATCCTAAAACTCCAAGTCAATACAATAGTTACGCAACACTTCTAAATATCCACATAAGCAATCTTAGGTACTATCACATTATGATGTCATCCATTCTCAAAATCAATTACTAACAATCATACTCTTCAAATTCATATAAAAATGATATTTCTTAATTAATTACAAATTTCATTAATTTACAACTTAATATATACAACTCAATCTCTTACAATATTTTAATACATGCCATAATATATTCTATATATGTCCTATCCAATTCTTCTCTTATGCTAAGCCTTCGATCCTCGAGTAGCACCCATTGTCCCTAACCTACGTGTGATAAAAATCGACGCGCTGAGTATATCACTCAGTGGTGCTAAATAATTTAGTGATAAAATAGCAAAGGTTGCCTAAGGAACAAACCTTAAATATAATTTAAAATACTTAAGTCAAGTATAAAATAAATATTCAAGACATACAAATCAAATTAAAACATTCCGAAAGTTAGTATGAAATTCATTCTTAAAAACAAATTCTGAATTTAACAAATGTAAGAAAAAAAAATTTCATAGATACAAATATATTTATAATAGAATAGAGTTTATTCTTAATTAAGGGCTCATACAAATACAGAGAGAAATATAAATAGATTCGATTTTAGAATATCAGAATAACAGAAATGAGGCCTGTGAAAGCGCCCCTAATGGCCTGTGAAAGAGCCACCCCATATTAGAAATGAGGCCTGCGAAAGCGCCCTAATGGCCTGCGAAAGCGCCACACATAATAATAAGCGCGTCCGCTTATTCATAATGCATCCAAAGCCTAACATATGATCATAGCTTCTATATAATAGAAAGGCTTAAAAGCCAAGCATGCTCATGTATCGGAATAAATATCATCTTATCATATTTCAACCATGCATACTTGGCCCAAAATCATATAATTTCATCTTAAATCATCATATTTCTTATAAACCATTTCATAATAAAATAATATCAGTTTTTGTAATAATATCATAAATTGAGCTACAAGTATCCAAACTAGACATAAGGAGATGTTTTGGAAAGATAAAAAGTAGAGCTACAGCTTCCATGAAAGACATAAGACATTATCTTGCCATTTTTTTTACCAAAACAGACAATCAATTCAGATACACAGGTGAGACACCAAAACAGAACTAGTTTTTGTATTTAAATCATAAGTTGAGCTACAAGTATCTAAATTAGACATAAGGAGATGTTTTGGAAAGCTAAAAAGTAGGGCTACAACTTCCATGAAGAATTCAGAAATAGATGGAAATTATAAAAGGGTCAAAAAATGACTTCTAGTCCCACCTAAGAACACATCTAACATCAAAATTCATAAATTCTAAACAATTCACATAGAACCCCTAACTTTTCATTTAAAAACATGAATTCTCAAAATCACATTTAAACCTAAAAATTGAAAACATAAGAATGAAAGGAGAAGGAAAGTATTATTGCATTAACCTTGAAGGCAAGGTTAAATAAGCTTAGAAAACTCTACTCTTTAACTTTCTCTTTGCCATTGGAGGATGGTTCTCCAACCTTTTGTTGGTCAATCCAATTTTCTTTATTTATGAACGTCAATTTCTTACTCCTCAGCTTAAGTCTTAATGTCTACTTACTAATTCAAGGCTTAATTAAGTGATTTGGTGAATTTTAGAGGCAGAGAAATGGAAAGAAAATGAGAGAAGAGAAGAGGAGGAGAAAGTGGCGTTGCAAGAGGTGGAGAAGAAAGAGGAATAGTGTTACTTTTAAGTAGAAAAGTCAAACTTGACTTCTTATTTTATGTCAAATGGGTGGCTATGATCAAGTCCCTAATATTCTCATCCAAGGGCTCTAAATATTCCCCAAATAATTCTCTTTTAATTCTTATTTAACTCACCAATTTATTAAATTAACTCCACAAAAATAATTCCTCAATTATTCCTTAACATACTACACTAGAAAACACTATTCATTAAATACTTAAATTCTCTAAAAATATTCATGAAATATTTTTCACCCACTTAAATCATATAAACATACTCCAAATATATTAAATAAAATATTAAGCATCCATAGTAATTTTTTTCGACCAAAATATTACGAAGTCCCGGACTGATGGTACTATTCATAGACTGGTAAACTACTATTTACCAATAATTTATTATTTACTTTGTCATGAAAAATTTATATCTTAACTTTAATTAATTAAAACTAATCACATAAAGTCTAATTAACTCCATAAATATTAATTATCCTCAATATCATTATCGGGTCCAAATAAAATATTATTTCTCTCTTGGGTGATACAATTCATGACCCATTCAAATAATATCATTTTAAGATCCGAAATTTTGGGGCGTTAAAAGAATGCTTTGTGCATTTGCATGCTTCAAAAGCATGTTGTATCAAATGAATGTAAAAAGTTCTTTTCTAAATAAAGAAGTGTCTGTAGAACAATCACCTAGTTTTGAAGTTTATGATAAACCAAACCATGTATACAAACTTACTAAAGCATTTTATGGTTTAAAACAAGCTCTTTGAGCTTGGTATGAAAGATTAAGAAAGTTCTTATTAGAAAGTGGTTTTTCTAGAGAGGAGGATACTACACTATTGATTGAAACAAAGCACCTAATATTCTAATTGTGTGAATCTATGTTGATGACATAGTGCTACTAATGACCTTCTTTGCAAGGAATTTTCTAAAATTATGCAGGGTGAGTCTGAAATGATTATGATAGTAGAATTAAACTTTTTTCCTATTATAAAATTAAATTAAAGGATACAAACGAAACCACAGTTATGTAGCTTGAGGCTTGTGAACATTGTCCTTAAGGATAATTCACCCACTGCGGATGTATCCCCCAGGACTCAATAAGCTCTTCTGTTTTAATTTTGTTTAAAAATAGAAAGTAGGAACAGTACAGAGAAAACCCAATAGAGAACTTGATGAGGCCATCAAGCATGGCAAGTCTATGGTGGCACACACTCAGTCTCTCATTCAGTCCATGAAAAAAGTGAAGAAAATTAATGAGAGAAGGCTCGCTACTCTCAAAGTTAAAGCTATGCCATATATTCCTTCTTTTGAAAAGCCTAATAGAGTTAAGCATACTATTGGGAGGCACAAAGTCTGGGGAAGAAAAACCCCTCTACATCCTTCCTCCAAAAGATGTGAGAATCTAACTGAAATCTCACCTGCTCAAAATCTCAAGAGTTTTATAAGGACCATAATTGAACCAGAACACTATTGATTCCTTTCCAACCTATTTTGATTACGTGTTTCACTTGGACTTATGATAACTTATTATGTGTTTTATTATTTTGCGAACATTTTTTTACTTTGTTTTAATTTTTGTTTGAAGTTTGTCTTTACTGCATTCCATTTACAAATTTTCTAGTTCTGATGTTACTGCACTATTTATTTTTGTTTCTATTAATAATTCAGACTTTTTATTTTTTCTTATTTCTACTTTTTGTTTTGATCAACTAACCCTCTTATATGACAATAAAAAGCGGAAGAACACAGTATACTTTTTATGCTTGAGTACTTGGAGGAGAGCACAACATACTTGTTTAAGTACTTAATCCCTCTTTATGCTTACCATGTTCTAATTTGTGATATTTTTATTCTAATGTTTTGCTTCTATGTGAACAAAATATGCTTGTAGTATGGAATGACTCTGATTGTTAGACTTTAGAACTTCAATTCTAATTCTAAAGTTAGTTTCTATATATATATTCTATTCTAAATCCCTTAGGCTTAAATTATACTTATTCAGTGGAGTTTATATAAGTTCCAATCTTGCTTCATGATAAATTTGGTATATTTAGAACTTGTATTTTGTTGACATGCATAAACATATAGGGAGCACACATTCTTCTGCTTGATAAATTTCTTGGTTTTATTATCATCAAAAAGGGGGGAGATTGTTGGCTCAAGGTCAAATTTTATCCTAAGATTTTGATGATTATGCAAAAAAAAAATAAATGTAATACTCTTGTGTCCACTAAAGTTATTATGCAAATTTTTAATGTTGAAGTTGCTAAAGAAATCAAGCTTCTATGATCTAAGATTTTTTTTTTTTTAAGACCATAAAGATTATTGAAGATTTTTTAGTGGTTAGTATCTTAGAAAATATTATAGGATAGACAGAAAATTTCCTTATAAATACAATATCTCTTTTATCTCTCTCAAAATCATTTTGAGATATTTTCAAAATTTATCTTAAAAGGAAAATCCCAAAATCTTTGCTTTTTAATTTCACTTAACTGAATGAAAAGATTTTAGAAAAGTAATTTTTGGTAACCATTGAATAAGTTCCTATGAAAATCATGCACTGTCCATTTATTTTGGAATGTCAGAGATATTCATTAAAGCAAAAATTCAATGTCTTTTATAACGAGATTAACCCCTCTTATAAAAACATGTTCTTCTTTCAAAAACTGTGTGGTTTTCGTAAGAGTAAGAGTTAATTCTTCAAAGTTTTCAGATCTCTCAAAGCTCTCTCTTCAACCCTCTTTATTTCTTTTCATCTATTTTCTTCAAGAGATATTTTTTAAGAGAAAAGAAATCTTGTAACAACTTTTCCTGAAGAACAGTTCTAGACTTTCTTTCTATTTTCAAAATCTATTTTCTGCTCTTTCGGTACTTATAATTGTGTTTCTCTCTGTCCATATAGATTATCTTAATCTGTTATAGACTAGAGACTTTTAAAGGAAAAGCTTGTGTAATAGCTTAGGTGAAAAGCTATGGTGTAAAAGGTTATCAAGTGACCTTCTCCTTGTGTGAGATTTATTGTCTTGATGTGAGTTGTGAGTTTTCTTTTCTATGCAAAACAGAAAGGATAGAGGTTGACTAAAACCTTTATAAATCTAGTGGGACAAAATTTAGATCTCGGTGTTGATCTATTTTCTTATAAAGCTGGTCTGACTTACCCTTAAATAGAGATAACATAGTAAATAATCTCAAGATGAATCTTGAAAAGTGGATGTAGGCGAGTTACTGTCGAACCATTATAAATCTCTGTGTTTATCTTTTTTTTTTTTTTTTTTGAAATGCTGCTTGATTATATTCTGTTTACACAACTGTTAATCTTTTCAAAAATGTAAAGTTGTTAATGAGTTTCTCTTTCTAAACGTGCATAAACTTTAACTTTATGGAATATTAGAACTCTAGATTTCTGTATTCTGATTATATCAAATTCTAATCTGGCCTTTTATATTTAATATAAATACAATCTGACTTGTAATCAGTTTTCTAATTTTGCATAAGCTTTGTGAAGTAGTTCTAAATGTAATAACTGTTCTTTACAGAGCCTTTCTAATCTTGCAGAAACTTTGTAATAACTAACTCTCACAAACGCTTTCTAATTCCGCTGCAATAGAATTTTGATCTTAAGTTTTAAAAATCAAATTTAAAAAAAAAAAATTCAATTTACCCCCCTCTTGGGTTGTGCAATACATAAACAAGACCCACAATTATTATTTAGTAAATTAAAAGTTACTGTGATTATGACCAATTTTATTATTCATATATATATAGACACATACACACAGTACATATTAATTGCATTGATCAAAGTTATTGTATTATTATTTGAAATTGTTTCACTATAATATTATTTATATTGTGTGGGGATGGATTGGGATGAAGTGGAATCACTAAGGTATAATGGCCATGCATATCGTTGTCACTAGGATTGGCCATTACCATGCAACAACAGGTATCGAGGAAAAGTAGAGAAAGAAAGGTAAGATTATCTGGCATTGGGCACAATGTAACTGGTTCTCATTGACTAAGATAATCTAATCGTATGATTCTTTGCTTTTGGGTGATTCCTTATGCGTTACAACACCCCTTATCTGGTTTATAGATAAACCACCTAATCTACACATAGATCAAGGAAGACATGGTGCACACTATGCTAAAAGCACTAAGTCTAAAACTAATAATTTAAAATTTTTTTATCATAGTCATGCATAACTCTAAACATAAAATCTTACAGCAAAATTGTAAGAGTTTATCTTACATTCTAAATATTCCCAAATCTAATAACCTTCTTATAATAATACTTAATAATATAAACCATGTTGAATTCTCATAACTACATCTAACTTAGTATTTCATATAAAGTCTAAATCAATCTCAATTTCATCATATATTACACTCCACATGCATGTGATATTCCAATCAAATCAAAATTCTATTAAAGTTCACAACCACATACATTAGTTATGCAATCATTTTTACAAACTTTATAAGTCTATACCATAAATTTATATACATATATTATAAGTGAACAACCTATCCATTTCAATATAGTCAAACTCTAATAACAAAGTAGACCATATATCCTTCTCCAAATATAGTTGCTCTTTAATACCTTCACATGAGAAAACTCAATGCACTAAGCTATAGGTTAGATGGGTATACAAATCCCAATCAAAAACAAATAGAAAGAAAAATAGCATTCACACAATTCTCATGAAGTACACATCAATAAATATTCATTTCATTTATAAAGGAAAGAATCAATAAGCATAGTACTTGAATTTTCACATTTAGTACTAAGTGCATACATATAGTATCAAATCATGTGAACTTGTAGAGAAGTAATGAAAATATCTCATTGAAAATTTACGAAAAACGAAAGTTACAATACGTTTAATATACACTTAGATTATAAATATCTAGCTAGTAACAAACTTGCCAACTAAGCAAAGTTATTACAATAGAAAGTAGCTAACCTATGTTATTTCATTAGTATTGGATTTTTTTTTTCTTGTAAGTTTCTGGAATCTTCTAGATGATCCAAGAACCCGCATAAGCTAGAGAATATATATTCACTATTCCTAGCTTAATTAAAATAGCACAAAATGAAGCAACGGGGAGAAGTTTGATGAAAGTGAAAGGAGATGTGTTTTCCTCCCCATATTGTACAATGACTTTCCTATATATAGTCATACAGCTCAATACCCTAACTATATACAATTAGGAAACTAATCTATATATATCAGATCAAACTAATTAAACCAACAGAATATTACGTATTCTATCACACCCCCGCAGTCTTAGGGGTAGAAGGACGAACACTAAGATTGGCTCTGAAATCTTCGAAGAGAACTTTAGGCAAACCTTTGGTGAAGATATCAGCAAGTTGAAACCTGGAGGGGAGATGATTGACACGGATTTTGCCCTTCTGAACCTTTTCGCGAACAAAATGTATGTCCAATTCTATATGTTTAGTTCTTTGATGTTGTATCGGATTGGCTGATAAGTAAACCGCACTGATATTGTCACAATGAACTAAAGTAGCCTTCGGAATGGGACAATGAAGCTCTAACAACAAATTTCTTAACCAACAGGACTCAGATACAGCATTTGCAACACCCCTGTATTCAGCCTCCGCACTAGATTTGGAAATAGTAGGTTGACGCTTGGAAGACCAAGATACAAGATTATCGCCAAGAAACAAACAGTAGCCCGAAGTTGAACGGCGGGTATCCGGACAGCCGCCCCAATCAGCATCAGTATAGGCTAGAAGAGTGTTTGTAGCAGATTTTTGCAAATGTAAACCATAGTCTAGCGTACCTTTGATGTATCGCAATATCCATTTCAAGGAATTCATGTGGCTCTCAGTTGGAGAATGCATAAAGAGACAAACTTGCTGGACCGCATATGAAATGTCTAGCCGTGTGAAAGTCAAATACTGAAGAGCTCCAGCTAGTTGGCGGTACTTCTGAGAATCAGAACAAGGTATACCCGTTATAGAGCTCAATTTTCCTTTGGTATCAACAGGTGTAAAACTGGACTTGCAATTGGTCATCCCTGCTCTTTCTAAGATTTCTTCGGTATATTTCTTTTGAGAAAGAAAAATAGCATCTTTAGAATGAGTAACAGCAATACCCAGGAAATAATGTAGGCAACCCAAATCCTTCATTGCAAATTCCTGTGCCAATAGATTTATTATTTTCTTTCGAAAAGCTGCTGAGGAAGAAGTGAGTATGATGTCATCCACATAAAGCAACAAATAGGCAATGTCAGCATTATGGCAATAGACAAATAAAGAATTATCAATTCGACTTTGTTTGAAACCAAGAGTGGTGACATATTTTGTAAACCGTTGATTCCAAGCTCGGGGGGCTTACTTAAGGCCATAGAGAGATTTCTGTAATAAGCAAACATGATCAGGGTGACTTGAATCTCCGAATCCCTGCGGTTGATGCATATATACTGTTTTAGTGAGGTTGCCATGAAGGAATGCATTCTTGACATCTAGTTGATGTATTTGCCATGAATTAGCCAATGCAAGACTAAGCACAGTTCTGATAGTAGCAGGTTCCACCACAGGACTGAATGTATCAGGACAATTGATTCCTTCACACTGAGAACGACCATCACCTACAAGACGAGCCTTATACCTTTCAAATGAACCATCAGAATTTAGTTTATGCCGAAAAATCCACATAGATCGAATAACATTGACTTTAGTAGGACGAGGTACTAAAACCAACGTCTTATTCTTAAGGAGAGAATTATATTCCTCAATCATGGCATTTTTCCAATTCAAATCATGAAGAGGTTGTGTTGGATTTTTAGGAATGGGAGAAAGAAGCAACTTATCAAAATGATATTTAGGATTGGGTTTGACAATTCCATGTTGACTCCTAGTTACCATTCGGGTTGGAGGTGGTGGAGGTGGAATAGGTGAAGGAGGTGAGTGAGAAGACTGTGACTCGACAATGGAGGAAGTAGAATCGGCTAGATTACTTTGAGAGTAAATACGATAGATTTCTATTGGTGTTAAGGTGTCATCGAGAAAATCATAGGAGGTAGAACATGGGAGACAGACAGTAGAGAAAGGAAACTGTTGTTCATCAAATTTAACATGGCGACTAAGAATGATTTTACTAGAAGATATATCAAAACACTTGAAACCCCTGTGACAAGAAGAATTTCCCAGGAAAACACAAGGCAAGGATCTATTGTCTAATTTATGAATAACAGATATAGGACGCAGCGAAAAACAAAGACAGCCAAAAACCTTAATGTTTGTATACGAAGGAATTTTATGATACAAAACTTGAGTTGGTGACTGAAATCCTAATACTTTGGTGGGTAAAATATTATGGATATATGTAGCATGGTGAAGAGCATGATGCCAATACTGATGTGGTGTGGATGAATGGGCTAAAAAAGTCCAAATAGTATTATTAAGTGTTCTGATTTTTCTCTCAGCTTTACCATTTTGGGAAGAAGTATAGGGACATGAAAAATGAAATGTTATCCCATGCTGAATACAAAACTGATGCAACAATTGGTTATCATATTCCTTGCCATTATCATAGTGCAATTGTTTAATTGAGGTTTGAAATTGTGGTAATAAAAGCATGAAACTGAATAAATTTCCCAGTAACCTCAGACTTGCGTGAGAGGGGAAAAACCCAAAGGAAATTCGAAAAATCATCCAAACACAACAAATAATATTTGTGCCCTAAAGAACTAAGAACTGGTGAACACCACAAATCACTATGAATTATTTCAAAAGGTTTATGAGTAACATTAAACGAATCCTGAAAAGGCAACCGAACAAATTTACCAAGAGGGTAAGAAGTACAAAATTCTAACTTGTCCTTATTACAATCAATCAATTTATTTTGTCTAAGAGATTGAAGATTGACTTTGCCAGGGTGACCCAAACAAGCATGCCAAAGATTTGGCAAAACAGCAGAGAAAGCAGACTCATGACCAAAACTAGGAAGAGTGAAAGGATATAGATCCCAGAACTCTCACACCTTAGAATTTTATTCCCCGTCGAAAAAACCTTCACAGAAAACCCAAACGGATCAAACCCAATAGACACCCAATTATCAGCTGTAAATTTACGAACAGAAATAAGGTTTTTAATCATGTTTGGAGCATGCAAAACATTACGAAGGTTTAAAGTGGGATTAGAAGGAGACAGCTGAACATTACCATGACCTTGAATTGGAATAATATGCCCATTACCAACAATAATACCATCTTTGTAGCTCAATTTAGAATAAGAGGTAAGCGTACCTGGATTTGCAGTCATGTGAGAAGTTGCAGCTGAATCCATATACCACTGTCATTTTGGCGGCTTTAAAGACATGCTGTGCAAGGCCTATTCGATATTAGTCGGAACATATTCAGTAGACTAAGATGGGGCTACAGCAGTGTAAAACGATTGCTATGAAGGATGAGACCCTAAAACTCCTTGTTGCGGTGCTCGCAATGGATGTTGAGGCCAAGGATGGGTTGGATAGGGACATGGTGGTGCCATCCACGGCTGTGATGGGTGCCAGCCATTCCACGAAGGGAAATTCCAACCAGACGGCACCATGTAAGGAGGAGGCTACGGATAAAAAAATTGTTGTGAGTTTCGAAAATTTCCTCGACCCCCACCAGAATTCTGATGATTCTGATTAGTCTAATACCCACACTGATTATTACCACGCTATTTCCCTTGTTGCCGTTTGCCTATGGAAGTGGCTGGCACTCGAGCTGGATCCTTATAAGAATCAGATGGAGGATTAGTAGCAGCAGTCCGCATAAGCAACGCAGTATTATTCGTTGCCTCTAATTTAGCACATTCGGCTTTCGTAGTCTCATCCAAAATAAGCATAGAACAAGCTTGTGCAAAGGTAGGCATAGGTACTTTATTCTGAACAACAGTAACAAAACCATCATACGCATCGATAAGGAGTTGAAGAACCATCCTCTGATCACTAACCTTTTGATCAACATTGGCTAGTTTGATCAGCCAAAGCTTTAAGACGACGAGTGTAAGCCTTTGCGTCCGGAACATCTCTCAGATAAGTATTAGGAACTCAGCTTCGAGATGAACTGCACGAGCAGTTTTATTATCTTGGAATAAGTTGGCAAGATGATTCTAGGCATCAAGTGCAGTATACTCTGGATTTATAATGGTGTTGAGGAGATCGTTAGAGATTGTACCATAAATCCATTGGCGCATGATGTTATCAATACGAACCCATTGCGCTTGTTCATCAACCGATCGTGATACTGCACCCGTTGGAGAAGTAATATGATCATGGGTGAGTGTAGCTTTGGCATGAATGGTGAACAAGGTAGCCCAATTGCTATACTGGGTAGATTCATAATCAAGGGTTAAGGGAATGGCTAATTTGATATTCTTGATGGTGGTGGCTGGGTGAATTTTTTTCACCATCAGAAAGGAATAAAATTAGCTATAAAGAGAAGAAGAAGAAATAGAAATAGAAATAGAAGAAGAAAGAAGATCGGTAGAAGATAGGTATCTTTCACGGCTCTGATACCATGAAAGGAGATGTGTTTTCCTCCCCATATTGTACAATGACTTTCCTATATAAAGTCATACAGCTTAATACCCTAACTATATACAATTAGGAAACTAATCTATATAAATCAGATCAAACTAATTATACCAACAGAATATTACATATTCTATCAGAAAGTATCTACATTTTAAGAAGTAGAAGAAACAAGAAGAAGTTTTATTAAGCCAAGATGAACCTTCTTGTGTACCAAATGACAATCGATTTTGATGTGTTTGGTATGTTCATGAAATGTTGGATTGGCGGCAATTGGTAGAGCAGATTTATTACCATAGAAAAGCAGTGCTAGTTGGGTGTGAGAAATGTGAAAATCCGTTAAGAGAGAATGAAGCCATTGGATTTCACATGTTGTTAAAGCAAGGACTCTATATTCACGCTCAAAGGAAGAACATGAAACTATCGATTACTTTTTAGCTTTTCGGCTAGTCAAAGAATCTCCAATATACACACAATATCCAGTAATGGATTTACGGGTATCCAAGCAACCAGCCCAGTCAAAGTCGCGAAAGGCTTTAAGTTGGAAAGAAGAAGATGTACGAAAAAATAAACCAGCTCCTGGAGCAGCCTTGATATAGCAAAGAACATAATGAATTAATTGTAAATGAAGAGATGTAGACTTATTTAGAAACTAACGCAATTTTTGGACAACAAATGAAATGTTAGGCTGGTAGATCAAATGCCCAACCAAGCTTCTATATGCAAAAATATTAAAAAAAGGTTCTCCATGCATAGAGCTGAGTTTGCATTTAGAATCAATCGAAGTTATTACCGGTTTCAAAGTAAGAAAACTAGAATCAGACAAAATTTCTAATGTATATTTCTGCTAAGTGAGAGTAAAACCACTTTGAGAGCAAGCCACCTCCAATCCTAGAAAAAATTTCAATAGACCTAAGTCTTTTATTTTGAACTGACTATCAAAAAAGGCTTTGACACTTTGTATCTCAGTAATACTTGTACCGGCCAAGATGATATCATTAATGTAACTAAGAAGCATAGTGATACAAGTTGGAGTATGATTAACAAATAGAGAGTATTCACTTTGGGACTATTCATAACCAAGAGAGATTAAAGCTTGTGAGAGTTTAAAGTACCATTGACGATTAGCCTATTTTAATCTATAAAGTGATTTTCTCAAACAACAAACCTGATTTGGTTTAGAATTTGAAAATCCAAAAGGCAAGTCCATGTATACCTCTTCATGAAGATCGGCATGTAAAAAGGCATTGTTTACATCGAGTTAATGTAAATGCCAATTAGAGGATATAGCAACAGGAAGAAGTCTCACTATAGTGAGCTTTGCAATAGGAGAAAACATGTTAAAAAACTCAACTCCCTCCATTTATGTAAACCCCTTAGCAACTAGGCGAGCTTTGTACCTTTCAACGGTAGCATTGGCCTTATATTTCACCTTGAAGACCCATTGACATCCTATAGTATGCTTGCCTTGAGGTAAATCTTATACAACCCATGTATTATTTTGTTCTAAAGCAAGGATCTCCTTTTTCATAGCTTATTTCCATCAATCATGTTTTATAACTTGAGTAAATGTTTTTGGTTTGGGAATAATAATAATGGATAAAGAAAAAGCTTTGTGGGAAGGGAAAGGGTTAGCATAAGATAAAATAGAGGAGAATGGATACAAAGTACTTAAAGATGTTAGAATAGTTTACGTGGAAGCAAACATGCAATGATAATCCTAAAGATATTAGGGCATGTTTCTAATTCTTATGGACTATCAAATTCTTATAGGTATAGGGGTTGGATTAGAAGTTTCACTAGGAATACTGGAAGTAGGAGGCTGTAGAGGGGGAAAAACAGCGTTTGAAGACGGAGACACAGAAGGTAAAGGAGATGGTTGTGTAAAAACATCAAAGGAATCGATGGAAGTGTCTTCACGAAGAGAAATAGAAGGAATATTGAACATTAAGAGAAAGGAAGATAGACGGAGTTTTTAAAATTATGAGAAAAATACAATTTAACAACGGAATTTTAGCATCAAACCTTATCCAATGCTAATTAGCAACCGTTTAGCAAGAGATCAATTTGGAAGTGAAAAACAAATTTAGAATTCAACAACGAATTAGCAATGGATTAGCCACAGGAAATTAGCAACGGATTATAGCAGTAGCTAATACAATGCTAATTAACACGGAAAATAACGGTGGGTAAATGGGCAATAGATTAGCAACGGATAGACAACGGAATTTAGCATCAAAATTTTATTCCGATCCTAAATTTGGACGGAAAAATATGGCACACTAATTAGTAACGGATTAGTATGAAGTGGTAACGGATATATTTAGCATCGGATTTGATATCTATTACTTAATGTGACAGCCTAAACTCCATACAATCATCCCATTAGCAAGGTAAATTTGACTTGTATATTTACAACGGATAAGCAAGGGAAATTATTATCAAGGAATTTGCAATGAAATTTATAAATTATCTTAATTTTTATTGTTATTTTTAAAAATAGGTAAAAATATTAATTTTGATAGTTTTATTTATAAAATATTAAAAACTCTCAAAATTATTAAATATTTTAATTAATTAAAATGAAAATATAAATATTCTCTAATTATATATAAAATTTATAAATTTTATGATCTAATCCAAAATAATATTTTTATTCTTTAAAAGATTTAAAAATTGATTGTTATAATTATTGAAGAATTAATTAAAAAAAATTATTGAAGAACTTAATTAATCCTTCTAAAATTAAATAAGAAAAAAAAAAGAAAATAGAAAAAAGAAAGCACACTCAAGAAACCCTACATTTAAATTGATTTTTCCTCTCCTTCCTCTCCACGCCGCAAACACTCTTCTTCTTATTCTTTTTCTTCTTTCTCTCTTCTTCTTCTTATTCTTCTTCTTTTCTCTCTCTCTCTCTCTCCCTTTGGCCTTGAGTAGCAGCAGCAGTAGCAGCGATAACACCAGCGCCACTCGTTGTGTCGCGCCACCGCTCTAGCTTCTCCCTTCGCGCCGCGCTGCCCCTGGCTTCTTCGTCCTTGTGCGAGTCCGGCCACCATCAGCAGAAGCGCCTCTCGTCTCACCGCCGCTCAGCCACTGCAACTGGTCCTTCTGCAACAAACCCAGCGGCGATCCTTGCCTCCTTGCGCTCGATTCTGGTGATCCAGTCACCAGCCGCTCGATATTCAGCCCTTTGACGAGATCTCAGTTCCGATCTATGCAATCCAGCCTTGATCTCAACTGCTTGATCGATCTCAATCATGATCCGGCCTCCGATCGTCTTTCCGGCAGTACTTTTGGATTTTGATTTGTGTGTGGGTACTGAAAATTTTTTCACGGAAATTATTAGTTAATCTTTCCGTATTTTGTGGTTGATTTTATTATATTGTGTGGTTGGTTAATTATTAATTTAGTGTCTAGCCAATAAACATGCGAATGGGAAATTTCTTGATCTTTCATTTTAAAATATTCTTGGGACAGTTGA
The DNA here is from genome assembly GCA_947857235.1 of Jatropha podagrica. Taxonomy (NCBI): domain Eukaryota; kingdom Viridiplantae; phylum Streptophyta; class Magnoliopsida; order Malpighiales; family Euphorbiaceae; genus Jatropha; species Jatropha podagrica. The sequence goes on from CANUEP010001824.1 coordinate 28,524, forward strand.
TTTAAATATAGAATTTAAATTAATTATATAATTTAATAAAATAAATTAGAGGATTTTTAGTTGATTGTAAAATAATGATAAATTGGATTAAAAATAAAATAATAATAATAATAATTAGACATAAATTTTAAATTTATTAGGCATTTAATATGTTTAATTATTAACAAAGTAGCAATGGATTTTTAAATAGCAATGGATTAACAATGATATTTTATAATATATTGATGCATTGTACCAATGGAATTAGCGATGATTTATAATCAAATTAGTTTATAATCAAATTGGTACCTAAATGGGCGTAAAATTTAGCGACAGATGTTTCATCTAATATATATATTTAATGCTAAATTATTAACATTGCGATATTTAGTATGAGAATTTGTAGCTAATCCCTATTTTTATTTTAGCAATAAATTCTTTAAGTTTAGCAATAGAGTAAGTCGTTGCTAAATGATATTTTTTTTATAGTGTAAGTCAAGTAAGAGAACCTTTTGTACCTATTTTGAAACTAATGAAAACACCTTCAAGAGCATGAGGATCAAATTTGGATCAATTTGAGGAGAGGGTAGATGTAAAAAATAAAGATCCAAAAACCTTGAGATCAGTAAATGAAAGAGGTTTATGATAAAGGATCTCATATGGTATCCTATTTTGTATTACCGATGATGAAAGTCTGTTAATGATATGAATAGCTTGTAATATGGTATAGGACAAGTACACTAAAGGTAGACGAGATTGGAATAGGAAGGAATATACAGCAGTAAAAACAAATGACATCTAAAATTCAACATCACTATTGGTACAAATGGTTTTAATGGTGATAAAAAACTGCGTTTCAATTAAGTGAAAAAATGATTGCAAAATTTCCCTAGTTTAAAAGACTTGTGCTTCATTAAAAATATCCGTGTATAATGTGCATAGTCATCAACCACAGTGGGGACAAACCTATGTCTATGAATTGAAGTAATAGCAAACGGACCCTAAATATCAACGTGCACAAGTTCAAATGTTGCATTAGAGTGAGATTCACTAACAGGAAAAGGTAAATGTTTCTGTTTAGCAAAATGGCAAAATCACAATTATCCTTATTTAGAATACAAAGGAATTATAAAGTAAATGTTGTAGTGCCTTAAGTCTAGGATAAGAGTGGTGGCCCAACCTAAAATTCTAGTAATCAAATTTTTCTTGAACATTAAGAGAGAAACAAGATGCATAACCAGGAGGGACAAAATTAACCATTGCATACAAGCTTTCAAATAAATCAGTTATACCTATCATTTTCTTAGTTATTTGGTCCTGAATGAAACAATAAGAATGATGAAAACAAAAAGAAATTTATCAACAGTGGTAGCACGTTTAATGCTCGAAAGATTGTATTTAAAAGTGAAAAAATATAGGACATTGGTTAACATAAGTTCGAGAGAAATAACAATAGTACCAGAAACATTTGTTTGTAATGTTGAACCATCCGATAACAAGTATTGGTGGTATATGTTTATAAGCTTTGAAATTGTGTAGAGAGTGGGTGATGGGATCTGTAGCTCCAATGTCAAAAATCCATGGAGACTTTAGATTTGAAAAAGATAAAATGAAATGAGTTCCTTGTGGAGAAGTAAAAGAGGAGGTTAAATTTGTTGTAGTTGGGACTGAAGTTGCATTAGGAGTGGAAGCGGTATTTTGATGTTGGAGCTATTGGTAGCGCTTAATTAAGTGGATTGCAACAAAGATATAAGATGTTGGCATTGCTCTAAAGTTAATGAAACTCCAAATTTAAAATTGCCGCTAGCATCTACCTTAGGAAAGTTTGTTGTTGCGGCATAACCTTTAGGCTAAGAATTGTAAGAATATCTAGGCGAATAACCATGCTTCTTGTAATAGGTCTCTATTGTGTACTTTATTCTTCTACAAAATCTGCAAAAATGTGTATCTTCGTGCCTGTCTGTAGGGGTGAGCAATTCATGGATATAACCGAAAGTACATACAGAACCGAGTAATTTTGGTTTAGTTTGGCTACCAATAGATTAGTTTTGATTTGAATCAGTCAGTTGAAAGTATTAATTTGATTTTTTTTTTTGTTATGGTACGATTAGTCTGAAAAAAGTTTTGGTTGATTGAAACTAACCAGATTTGTACTCAAGATATATTTTTTATCTAAGATTCTTTTGTCAAAACATTGTGTTTTAACCCCATATTAAAGTAAAACTAAACATGCAAACTATATTTTTATAATTTTTGTGACAACCGACAACAATATGGTATAAATTTTGAGATTAGAATGTATGGCACAACCCAAGAGGGGGAGGGGGGGGGGGGGGGGGTGAGTGGGTTATATGAATATTTTAAATTTATGAAAAAAAAAAAACAAATTTTTAATTAAAAATTTAAAAATTATATATTGTCCGCAACAATATAAAGTAGGCTTTTTTTAAATCAACTATTTTTACAAATACAATCTACCCCCCCCCCCCCCCCCCCCCCCCTCCCCCTCTTGGGTTGTGCCATACATTCTAATCTCACAATTTATACCATATTGTT
>CANUEP010001897.1:0-20070 GCA_947857235.1 Jatropha podagrica
GTACAACCAAAAACTCGGAGAGGAAGACTATGAGAATTTTGATTTGGAAAAATAATAGAGTGAGGACTCTGATTATTTAGAACAGAAGAAGGCATGCGATTAATGAGGAAACAGGCAGTAAGAATGGCATCCCCCCAAAAACGTAATGGCACATTATTACTAATAAGTAAGGTACGAGCTGTTTCAATGAGGTGCCTATTCTTTCTTTCAGCAACTCCATTTTGTTGAGGAGTATGAGCACAAGAAGATTGATGCATTATTCCCTGAGAAGACATAAATTGATTAAAAGCGTGAGAAAAATACTCTCTAGCATTATCACTACGTAATATTTTAATGGAAAGTCCAAATTGATTACGAATTTCAGCATAGAAAGTTTAGAAAATAGAAAATAATTCTGAACGATTTTTCATAAGAAAAAACCAAGTACATCGAGAATAGTCATCAATAAAAATGACAAAGTAATTAAAACCCAATATGGAACTAACACGACTAGGACCCCATACATGTGAATGGACAACGTCAAACATAGCCGCAGCCCTATTATTGACACGCTTGGGAAAAGAGACACAAGTTTGTTTCCCAAGTCGACACGTCTCACACTCAAGAGAAGATAATGTAGAAAGACTGGGAACTAATTGTTTAAGTTTGATGAGAGTTGGATGTTTGAAACAACGATGAAGGAGGTCAGTGGAAGCAGTGGAAGTAAGCGCAATTATGGTTTTAGGTGAGGAAAGATAGTACAACCCTTATGACTCATATCCTACTCTAATCATCTTCCCCGTACGTCGGTCCTGGACAAAAACATAGTCAGCTAACTATAAAGGATACAGTAGAATTAAGTAGTTTGGTCAATTTGTTAATGGAGATCAAATTATATGGACATTTAGGAGTAAATAGTACTGAGGTTAGAGTAACTGAGGGAAGAGGTTGTGCTTCTCCAATTCCTTTAATTACAGTTTGAGAACCATTGGCTAAAGTGACAGTAGATGTATTTGAAGGAACAAAGAGAGTAGAGAAAAGAGTTTCATTACCAGAGATGTGATCAGAAGCACCAAAATCAAGCACCCAAGGATCAGGAACAGTGGATTTGGATAGACAAGCGACTGAATTACCAGACTGAGACATGGTAGATGACTGTTGTTTAGTCGTCTGAAATTGTAAATACTCACTATAGTCTGTCCCAAATAAGGTAATAACACCAAATGCTTGATCAAGTAATGGCAGAAGTCCAGCACCAGTATTCTGAGCCAAGTGAGCAGTAGATTTGCCAGCATTGAAAGAATGATTCTCGATGGTTTACCATGCAATTTCCAACAACTTTCCCGAGTATGACCAGGCTTGTCACAATGAGTACAGTGTTTGGATTTGTTACCTTTCCACTTTTGACTATTATTCTGAATCGCAAATACAGATGCTTCCATATTTTGTGATGAAGCTGGGATTACAGAGATGCAAAGGAGACGAGCAGAGACATCCTCTAAGGTGGGAATTACAGAACCTGTCAATATTTGATCTTGGACTTAACTAAGATCAGGTCGAAGACCTATGAGTTCCAAATCCATGAAGAATTTATTTCTTTGTTGTTCTTGTGTAGCAGTACTTTCTGAGAAAGGCATAAGGGAATTAAATTCATCAAGTAAGGTCTCAACTTGTCCAAGATAACTAGCCATATCCTGCTGATTGTGCTGCAATTTAACAATATCAGACACCACTTTATATATTCGCTGTATATCGTTGGTATATAGTGTCTTGGCTTTGGTCGACACCTTACAACAGGTTTTGCAGGATTGAAATAAGGGAAGCAACTTAGGCTCAAGAGAATGCCATAACAAACTACATAATTGTGCATCAATTTTAGACCATGCTGTCCTATCTTTTTTCGAAATATCAACAGTTGTTGTACTTAAATGATCATCATACCCTTATCCTATAAACCATAATTCAATAGAAGACGACCAAGAAACATAATTGCTACTGCCTAGAAGCTTCACAGTAATGATAATAGGTGGATTAGAGAAGAGTGGTTTAATTAGAGTACTGTCAGTCATGTTTTTTTTTTTTTTTTTGAATTCGAGAGAAGGTTTTGTACTTGAATAGGAATAAAAAAAAGGGCTGCGAATACCTTAAGAGAGAGAGATAATGCAGGGTGTGACAAAAAAAGTGATGGTCGGACTCAAGCGAACTGGTCGAAGGTGGCCGTTGAAGGAGAGGTCGTCGGAAAAGGACTCACGCGCCGGCGCGTGTGACGGAGACAGAAACCTTGTGGCCGCGCGTGGCAGTCGACGGTGAGGTTTCCAGAGACGAAATTTCGGGTCCTGGGTCGCCGAAAGCTGGGGAACTGATTTCCAGTGGCTGTGAGATCCAACTCCTTCGGAATATTGGTGATTTCAAAGCGGCAATAAGGTTGCCGTAACAGGTCAGAACTAAAGTCGGGTTTTTTTTGTGTGGAAACGGGAGAATTTACAGAAATAAGGAGAGAAAAAATAATCAGACCACTATAGGCTCTGATACCATGTGAAAGAGAGAAGAAGAAGTTTTGAAACAAGCAATTGGCTTAATAAATTTTCATATATGGTTTAGGGTATATGTAATGCATATAAAATAGTTTAAAAAAGAAAAATAATCTCCTAATATCTCCTATTATCCTTTTAATATATGCACAATCTACCCCAATAATTACAAGATTCTAACATTAGTAAAGTTTTCACATTTTCAGACTTATGCATCAAAACTTACATTTCCAAAATATTTACTTAACTTAAACATATTTTCATCTAGCTTCATTAAAACTTATAACTTATAAAATTTACCATTTTACATACTTATGAAATTCAAAGTTTACATATTCAAAGCATGTACTTAATACAACGTAAAAGGACTAAAATCAACTTAAAAGGAATGAAAATCATGCCTTATCACTTTAGGCTGGTTCTGCGTCTTCATGAACACAAAGGAAGGGAGTTCCATTCTTTCAAATAAACATAATTACAAATTGAAAATATTTATAAGAATCATCAGAACTTAACTCATAATCCTTTAATCTTAAAACTCATTTTTTTACGTTAATTAAACTTTCTTTAAATCTTATAAAGTTCATAAACGTTAATAGTACAAGTGGAGATTTAAACCACATATAATTTCTTATTATACAACACTTCTGGAATCAAAATCAAGCAAAATATTTGTATACTTAATTATTACTCAAAATACCATTTTCTCAAATTATTGTAAGCTTGCAACTTAGAAAAAAATTCATAACTTTTCATACTTATACCATTAAAGCTTACTCTTCCACTTAACATACTTTAAAAGGCATGAAAACCAATAAAAAAGAAATAAAATCAAACATTACCAAGTGAACAATGGTTTGGCTTCTTTAGGAGCAAAAAGAGAAGTTTTCCTCCAACAAATAACTATAGTTTCAGGTTCAAAACACTTTTAGAATCCATTAAACTTGTAATAACTTAATCACAAAGTTTATTCTTACACAATAAAAACTTTCTTTAAGTCTTGAAAAACTCATAAAAAATTTAGAATATAAAGTAGTAATTTACCACACCATATATACTTATCAAACATTAAATAGAAGAAAATTTAAACAAAGAAAACAAAAGAAAAATCAAAGCCTTTGACTAGATAGATTCGGCCTCTTATAGCAAATGAAGGGAAGATAATTTCTTTTTAAATTAACCATTAAAACATAATCCATGTCATTCAAAAACATATTTAAGTAATTAAAATCCAACAATTACAACAACACAATCAAAATCTCCAAAATTGACGTAAAACCTAGAAATTGCAAACTTTAAGAAATGAAAAATAATGGAAAAATTACTTGCACTAACTTTTTAAATAAGCTTAAAAAGCTTAGATTTTCTCATTTCCTTTGCCTTTAGAGATGGCTCACCCAGCTCTTCAAGTAGCAAAAACAATCATCAAAATTAAGAAAATAACTAAAGAAATGGATGGAGCATGATTTACAACATAATCTAATATATAAATGCTATGAATTCCTTAATTAAATCTTTAAAATTAAATTTCATAACTTACTTGATTTAGCTGCAAACTCCAAGTTCTTTGTTTAAGATCACCAAATACTTTCTTAACTTAATTCTTCAAGTTTAACTAGTAAATTTTAGTTTAATTGATTTATTTTGGTGTAGTTTGTAAGTAGGACTAGTTGAAAGAAAACGGAGGAAGAGAAATGGAGAAATGGAGAAGTTGGCGTGAACATGGAGAAGAAGAAATAAGGTGTAGTGGATTGATTTTGAAGTTGACAAGTCAAATTTTGCTACTCCAAATTTATATCAGGATAGCCATAATTAAGTCATGGTAATTCCATCCTAAGGCATAAAATATTCATCAGATAATTTTCCTTCAATCAATATTTAACTTCACATATTTATTAAATTAACTCCATAAAAATAATTTCTTAATTTTTTTTTTAATATTAATTCACTAGAAAATATTATTCACTAATTACTTAAATTCTATAAAATATTCATGAAATATTTTCTATCCACCTAAATCTTGCAAACATACTCCAAAATACTAAATGAAATAAATGACATTAATAGTAATTTTTTTAGATCGAAATAATACAAAATTTCGGACTGATGGTACTATTCATAAACCAATAAACTAATACTCACTAATAATTTATCACTTAGTTTGTCATAAAAAAATTTATATCTTAACTTAAATTAATTAAGACTAATCACATAAAATTTAATTAACTCTACAAATATTAATTATGCTCAATATTATTATTGAGTCCAAATAAAATATTATTTACCTCTCGAATGATACCATTCATGACCCGATAAAATAATATCATTTTAAGATCCAAAATTTTAGAGCGTTACAAAAGTCTTTATCGAAAAGTCGATTTTGTTTCTATTTTTCTAATACTTTATTTCAGTTTTCATTGTCTTCTTTTCCATTTGTATGGCTGCGATTCTACGATGTTCTTCTACAATTTCTTTTCTTTTTTTTTATTTTATTTTTTTTCTGTGATCTTATTTTTATATAAATATATCAGTATCTTAATTCTCATCAGAAAACTATCACCATCATGGATATTATTTATGCTTTGAAGTGGCAGGATACATAATATATAAATTTGCTCTGTATTAATTTGGTTTGATTTAATGTATTTATTGGTATCATCGTTGAAGCATGTAAACTGTGTAGAAATTTAGTCTTACAGATTTCGTGTTTCCTTTTTTCATTTTTCTAGTATTTCATTTTTTCAGTGTTTCTCATTCCTCTCTCGTGAGGTCATTTTTGATATTATTTATCGAATTTGTTATTATTTTAATAATTATCATTTTTTGACATTTTATTAAAATTGAAACCTCATATATAACATTTATTAAATTATCCCATTAAAATTTATGGAATTTAAAATTTAAATGACAATTGATAATAAATAACATATCGATAACACATTAAATAATATTGATAGTTAGAATTAATATAAATTAAAAGAACAATGAGTATTCTAACTTTTGATAACAAAAGTAAAAAAAGAACTTTGACGAAATTAAAACTTGCATAAATAAAACACACACATATATATACATACTATTCTTAATTAAGATAAGACAATTTTTACAATAATATTATAATTTCTAATTAAAATATGGCAAAACTTCCACAGTAAGACATTATTTTGAAAATTTTTAATTAGGGACTGTACTATATTTTCCACTTTACTCAATTTATAATTATTTTGTACACTATTAAAATTTTTTATTTTATTTTTTAGCCAATAAAATTTAAATCTAAATAGAAAATTATTACAAACAGTCAAATTAAAATACTTTCATTCCTTGCAACCAACAAAATTAAATCTCTATAAATTTAGTCAATTTTATAAATTTTGAAGTGCAAATCCCAATGTTTCCCTCCCCATTCCCACTTATATACACATAAAATTACAAGATTCACTTATGACTTCAAATTTCTTTCGTTGATAGTAGTTAAAATAGTTATTTCAGTACTTCTATGAGTTCAATATTATGAAAATATTAACTAAATCAAACATTTATCTTTATAAATAAATTCTATAAATCAAAATTCTCATTCAACCCAGTTAATGTCTAAATCTTTCAATTTCTCAATCCATTTTTGTGTATCTTGTGGTACAGAAGTTTTGGAAGGATTGGTTTCTTCCCCTTGCACGTTAAGCTTCTTATCCTTGGTACCATTTGCCTGCCGATTAGGGTGCCTCACCTTTATTGATAGAAGACGAGAAACTTCATGAAGTCCCCCCCATTTCTCTAATGCTCGCGCAATGTCATAACGCCCTGCCATTTTTTTGTTCAAGCAACAATTTAAAAAATGAATGAAACATGCTATTACAGTTCTAAAATTGTAGTCCAAACAGCTCTAAGTTACCTGCACGCTCAAAAGATTTTCTGCTTGGCATATATGAAGGATCCATTCCCCAGTTCTGCTGAAATCGATTAATCTGTTTTCATGGAAAAGCATGTTTAGTAGTGCGTGCATTAATCCATTTCGACAAAATATCATCATCATAACCGGACAATCAGCTCCATAGATGAGCTCAGAGGATGGGTTCGGTGTGACAGTAAAATTACTCGGCTCCTCAGCAAAAATATAGAGGCAAAGTTGCGTATATCAACTCTTCTCCTGAGCACACAAAATGTGAGGTGTCTCGTATGTTGAATCACCCTTTTAGATGAGCTCAGAGGGATGACAGATTTTCAGAGAAAATGGTGACTTGGTCTTTTGAGCAAGAAGTCACTAAAAAATTTTCTGAATACACTGAATAAAATTATCCAACACCAAAATACCTATCATCGTGTGCAAAGATATGCAAAAACCATTCTCTGTAAGGTTCGTGACTGACATACAAATGCACATGGAAATACAAGAACTTACAGTGCATGCACCAAAAAAGAAATCCTAATCATGCATACTCAAATCTCATGCACTTTGTTCATAATTTTATTTTTTTACAAACTTCCTCAATCTTTCTCCCTCCAAAAGTTTATTTTTCTTCTAAGAGAAAATGGCAAATTTTTTTGCAGAAGAGTTCTTTTAGCAAATTATTATCTACTCTACACAGTTATCTTGAAGACAAACATAAAACTTCATTATGCATCCAAAACATGTAATTAGAATATTCAGATATTAACAAAGCCGTAAAAGACCAGAAAACAACAACAAAAATGCTACCTCTTCCTGCAAATTCTCGAGATTGTCCCAGTATCCCTTCGGTTTTCGGCGCTTGTATGCAAGAGAAAGATTCATCAATGATGCAATTTTTCTGAACCCACCCATGCGTGTTATAGCCTTTTCAATATCAACCCTACTGTGCTTACGGAGTTGCTTTCTCATAGGCATAAATCCTTCCTGCCCATGTTCTGATATGAATTTCAGGAGCTCAGACTTGAGAATCTCAATGTCCTTCTGCAAGCCAGGAACCCTTGGTCTTTGTCTAAATGAATCTGGATTATTCAAATCAATGACTTTCTCAGTTGCGCTCCTATACTTGGTATCTCCGTCACCATGAGTTGATTCAATTTTCTGGGAATATTGTTTGAGCTCATGAATTTTCATTGAATTTGCGGATTCCCGTTGCTCGATATAATCTCGAATTGCACATAAATTTGATGGGAGATCTTCATATATAACCTACAAGCGGAATATCAAATTTCAAGATCAAATTCAAATAGAGGTCATGATAACTATATTCAGAACAAAATCTTCCAGCAAAAAACATTAAGAAATGACATAAGAATTGGCATTTCGATGGTAAAAGTAAAAAAAGTTCCTACCTCAAATTGATAATTAAACATCTGTGCTACTCTATTCAATGGCACTAGATGATTTCAACGTTTATGAACCAAAGTAATTAAACATCTTGTGCATATCAGGTCTCATCATGTAAATAGCTTGTCAATGATTGCAGTTTCATATGTGAATCATTCAAGATGCCACTGCCATGCAAATGTTTGAAACAAAAATCAAGCAACTCAATTTCATAATGCCCAAACTTGACCTAGAAGCAACCAGGAAAGTTTCCATATAGGGGCTTCAAATTTATAAGTCATGCCATCGTATAGAAACAGTATCCTAAATATCCAAAGTAGAGTGCCAAAATACTGCAAAAGGTCAAGCTAGAGTACCTCCTCCATAATAGCTTCTGAAAGAATCGAATCTTTGTGCATTTTTGACTCAACACTATATTTCAGTAATGTGTGATGACTTCCTAGTTGCTCCAGAAGCCACTTTCCCTGGAATGAGTCAAAGTCTCCTTCTACTTGCTCAAAACTGATCTCCTGTTGAAGATGTTCACATAAATCTAGAACAACACGTGCATGAAGTACCATGTACAATAGACCCTTGCATCCTTCCTGTAAAAGGGTCATCCTTTGATCAACGGAATTTTCCATTCATCAATTATTAATAAAAAAATTTAGATAGCTGACAATGGATAGTACATATTATTATTACAGATAAAAATGGTCATTTGACTCCACGAACTGCAGCAACTTCTGAAGTTAAGTAACATTTCCATACATCCAGGAAAGCAACAAGGGTTGGCATCAGGTAGGGAATCAATAATAAGCCAGTGGCTAATTAAGAAACATAAGTTGTAGCTCCCACCACCCCACCAACGCAAATATTACTCTGTTATAAGTGATGGCAATACAACTGCAATCAGCATGCACTGCCACCATCATCACAATCCCATAACATTAAATAGCTTTTACTGACTGCCATCATCATTGGAGGTGGCAATTCAAGTTTAGGAATTGCTTTTGTGTTGTATCTAGTGTTTGAAATGAAATTAACTGACACGAAACCCGACACGACCAAATATTGGGATAATAAACTTACACATGAACTACAGTCTAGTTTTTAACCTGTCACTAAAGATGTATCTGAACAAAACACATGACTTGGATAGCTTACTTATTTAATTACTAGATTTAAGTCTATTTATTTTCTAATCACCTATTTAACTTTAATTTTTTTTTCCTAGAGTTACATCAGGGACAACAAATTACATATATATGAAGGGTTGTTTCTTATCTTAAAGTTAATGAGGGGTGTTGATTTTGAATTGGAGGGACAACCCATGACAATTAATTCGCAGCAATAGCAAATACAATTAACAAGCAGTGCTACTAGTTTCGTGTCATAATTCTGTCATATGTATGTGTAGGCTCCAATGTTACCAGCCGGAACATCCATCCACCACCCACACCCCATGGCCACCAGCACCATTGCCAACACATTTTAAAAAATAATTCTTATTCCTAATCCTAAAGATTTTACCTTTAGAGGGGAAAACAAAAGAAAACAAAAAAAAAAACAAAAAAGGAACATGGATAGGTAAGAAATAATAAAGGAAAAAAAATAAAGAACACGTTTTACGGTTTCTATCCAGAAATGAAAAACAGAACATAGCCGTCTGCAAATAGGCTCAACCATTTCCCACTTGAGATGAGGTACTTGAGTCTTGGGGTTTGAAAATTAAAGATCTTTTAGTGAAATGGTGGTAGAAGATAGTTTAGTGCTTGTATCTGAAGTCATTGCTGAATCCTAAAGGTTCATGTTTGAAGATCATCTTAGAGTTAGAGGTTGGATTAAGGGAAATAAGAAATTTTGGCTTTTTATAGGTCAAACATGCCAATTTCCTGGGAACTAAATTTGTTTTCAAGCTTACAAATTTTAGTTTGTTATAGTCATTAACTTTCGAAGAAGTATGCTGTAAAAGTGCTACGGCTGCACATGGCCCATTTTGACCCGCCTCAACCTAAGCGACCTAACCCAATCCAATCCAACTTAGCGGGTTTAAAGATATAATAGGTTGGATTGGGCAAGCATCTTTATAATTCACGGGTTGGATTGGGTTACAAATTCATTAGATAAACCTGCAGACCCCGACCCAACCCATAAATAAATTAAGAATTATTTAGTTGATAAGATTTTATTTGCAATTTTGAATATAATACTAAATTATTTACATATTCAGTAGATATTATCTTTGCTTTTGGAGCTTATTGTAGTTTAATCAAACATATTAAATAATTATATTACTAAGTATTTTTAATTTTACTGGACGTCTTTTTTATTAGGAAATTTAATTTTTCATTGTTGATTATGATTATGATACTGATAACAATGAACATGTTAAAAAATTTAATTTTAATATTGTCGTTGAAATATATTTTTAGTTTGCGAAAATTATTGTATAACTAAGATTTTAAGTATATTTAATTTTTTTAATAATCCTCTTAAAGAGTTGTATTTTATTTAAAAATAATTTTATAATTATCATTCATTTGACCCGCGGATTTACGTTGAACCTGTATTCAATCCAAACCCTTTATAACCTGCGGGTTCATGCATTTAATGGGTAAGGTTGGGTCAAAAAAATCATAGACCTACACATATGAGTTGGGTATTTTAAATCAACCAATCCAACACAATCCGACCCATGTGAGGCCCTAATGGTTTGGATTATTGCCCAGAAAGTAGGATTTTAGCTCACTTCTTTCATAACAAACAAGGCAAGAAGAGAATTCGTTGGTCACTTAAGTGATTTTAACAATAACTTAGGCTATTATTAAAAAGTGACCTCTAAAACAGAGGAAGAGAAAAGGCAAAAAATCACCATAAAAGGCCCTTCACTATGGTGTTAAATGAAGGCCCATATGAGAGTAGGTGTTCTAAGAGGAAAGTCATTTTTCAAAGAGAGAAAAGATAGATGCCTAGTTTTGCTTCCCTTTCCACCTCCTATTCTCATCTTATTTCGAAAGAACGGTAATAAAAGACATTATAAACAAGATGTTTGTTTCTCATCTGATAATGACGTTATGGAAAAGCAAATTTTTGTTTATCCCTAATCCTAGGTGACGACCACAAGTTCAAGGCTCAAATCATTGAAGCACTAAGCATCATAAGCTTGCATTATTTATTAGTATACTCTCATATATATCATGCTCAATTTTGGCTTATAATTTCAGCTAATCTTAATCCTAGTTAAGTAAACAAAAAGAAATGTCCACTTTCATCACATCTAGCACTTTGTAACTATCAATACTATAATAAGAAGGGAACATTGTGAATACAAAATTATGCCTATACCTGAAGTATGCGAACTCTGTTGTTTTCTCGTGATAAAATCCTACTAATAGCCAAGTTCGGAACTATCCTGCAAATATAGTAGCATAAGAAGAACAAAATTTAGGAATAACATTAGCTTAATTGCAAAAGTCAAAAGTCAATCTTCTCATCATGTTGATTTTCTATACTTTTTCACTTGGAAAAGAATTCAAATCCACATTATTTCAAGTCCACACATATCCCAATGAACCGTTATTGTAGAATCAAATACTGATAAAATACCAATTTCATTTCTCTCTTGTGAAATGACTAATATTACACCTCTTTTTTTTTTTCTTTTTCTTCTTTTCCCATGTTTTCTATTATTCTTTTCTTTTTGCTCCTTGGGGGACAAGAGAGACAAGCTGCTATGTTGCATGGAAACAGAAATGAAGTAACGTTGAAATGGGAAACGATATTTAAAATATAATTTTACACAAAAAAAAATGGTATTTTATATGGGAAAACAGACATGGAAACATTCCGAAATGCGGAAATGCCCATAGCTAAAAGTTTCCATGTATCAGAGACTAGCTGTTTCATAAAGGCAATTTGCAAAAGATGTTATGCAAGTCCTTAGGAGTATAAATTACACCATCAATCTGCTCCAGATGGACATGAATGCAGGAGCATGCCTTCTTTTGTTTATTTGTTTAGTATTAGAATTACTAGTTAATTACTAACGCATGCCTAGCATGAGAAAATTTGCGATGGATTTATTTAAAAAGTTCAAGATGGAAAGGTGCAAATTAGCTGCAACTCCACTAATTTTTAAAGAAAAGTTAACTAAAGAAGATGGCGCAGGTAAACTAGATTACTAGGTCTACAGGAGCTTGATTGGAATCTCATATGCTTCACACTGTCAAGATCTAATTTGATGCTTACTGCTAGCTTGCTATCTGGTTTCAAGCAAACGCTACTTGAACTCGCAGAGGAACAACAAAAAGAATGGTGAGACATGTCAAGGACATTGCGATCTCAGAACATGGTATTTGAAGACATTGAAAATGGAAGGAATTTTAGAATGTATGCAGAGAATGATTGAGAGGGTTGTGCTGATGATTTGAGTAGCACCACTGGATATGCTTTTACACTTGGTTCAAGAACCTTTAGCTAGAATTTAAAGAAGCAAGAGGTTATATGGAGAAATGCTCCAGATGTTTGAAAATGAAGTCAGTGAGAGAAATTGACTCCTTGTAGACAACAAATATCCAATTGCAATTGCTAATTAACAACCCAACTTGGGATTGTAGAACTAAATATATCAATGCTAAATTTTGTTTCTTAACAGAGGCTAAAAATGAACAAGAGGTACACTTGGTGCATCATAGAACACGAGCAAATTGCTGATATTTTTACTAAGGCACTAGCTAAGAGTATATTTGAATTTTTGAACAAGATGCTTGGTGTGTCAAACAAAATTCTCAACAAGAAGTGTTGAGAATTTATTTAGAAACTCTCAAGTTATCTTAAATCATTCAAGGAATTTTGTATTTTGTCTTTTGTTAAGAGCTTACTTAGTAAGTTAGATTCTGGTTTTAGTTAATAAGTATGTTAGTTTAGATTCTGGTTTTAGTTAATAAGTATGTTAGTTTGTATGTTAATTATTTGTATGAACCACTATTTAGTTATGGGAAAAAAGCAAGCATGGTGAGGCATGATTCTGACCAAGTTTCATAGTTGCTAACTTGTAATTAGATCTATATAAACATTAAAATATAGTAAAGTGTTTTGCCAATTGGGTTCTTTTATGGGAGCTGTTTTCTTTTTGTGTGCTGTGTTAGTTAATTCTCTGCTCTAGTATTCTCAATATACATAAAAAAGAGTCTAGAACTATCTTCATCTCACTTTCTTCTCTCCTGCAGCTTTACTAATCACTATAACTCAACCATTGGTACCAGAGGATTTCTTGATTTACCATCCAAATGACCAAAATCATCTAAAATTGTTATCTCAACTTTTCTTTTGTTGCTGCTGCTTTCAATGTCATTAATATCGATCATTCTTTATTACATCTTTCCACACTTTTGAGCATCAATTTTTAGTGTCCTTGCTCTAACATGCTTATCCTGTATAGTTTTGATTCTTAACCACCAAACACATGGTACTACACATCATAACTTTAAAAATTTTCCCTAAGCATACTTTTCCATTTCACCCATCTATACGATTTAAATCCTCATCATTTCCACTTGTACGATAGATCTAGGTGTATAAAACACGCTTTAAGGCACTTCTACACAACCAACTCCACTTGCCAATGCCCTCATTTGCTGCAATTTTAACTTCTATTCTCTTATTTTCAAACCTTAACTCTAAGATACACCTCCTCTCTAGCAATTTATCAAACCCAAATCAAGTTTTGGAGATTAGATCTGTATCATTAGCAAAAAGAATGCATCAAGGACACCTTCTTAAATATTTTTTGCCAATTCATCCATGGTCAAAGAGAAAATACATGGCCCTAGGAAAATCCTTGGTATAATCTAACTTGACAAGAAAGTCTTCCATATCACACACAAACACGACAACCCTCGTAATTTCCCTTTCATTATATATTAAAAAAAAAATACTCATTTCCATTCCAATTTCTCGATCGAACCTCTCTCAAGAGTCAAGACTCTATCATATGCTTTTTGCATATATAAAAAACACGTCAATATCATTACTTGTTTCTCCATACTTCTGCAACAACACTTTTATGAGATTGCCTCCATAATCAATCTGAAACCTAGTTGGTTTTAAAGATCATTGATATGCATAGAAGTTGTTGTTCACCATTATACTCTCCAGAATCTTCATAGTGTGATTCAGTATAATGTGACTCACTAATTTATTGTCTCACCAATTTGAGCATCTTTGACTATCTTCTTATCACTAAAAATCAGAATGGGGATGATCCTCTTCCACTTCTTGCAGGTGTTTTCTTGACATTAGAATCTTATCAGACATGGCTAATCACAAAATTTCTACTTTCCTGATGCACTTTAACACTTCTATGAGATTCCTCCAGACCATTGTGTACACCCGTAGTCATCATTTTTCAAGGCCTCTTAGACCATTCATGTTCTAATTTTCCAAGAATAATTAACATTCCTTTCTTCCACTACGACACTAACATTGTTAAGGTTCTCCATATGATTATCGTAAAAGAGCCCATAAAAGTAGCTTTACTGATGTCCTTTATCTTGTTCTTCCTGCACTAATATCATCTTGTCCAAATATTTTATCCATTAACTCGATTGAAGTTTGTACATTTTGGTTCCTTCATACTGTTAGAAGAATCTGCTTTTAAGTATTGCTGATTTTGTGGCAGATTTTATTTTGTATGATTTTAGACCTCTAGCTGGTCATTTAAAGCATATAGATTTTCTTCTGTAAATATTTTATTCTTTCCTTGATTAAGATGTAAATAGATCTGTATAGATATTTTTGGGGCTGAAAATCAGCTTGTAAATGGTATATAAGTGGAATTCTCCACTAAGGAAAGACACACCATTTTCTCCTAAACTCTCTTAAGTTTGTTATGGTATCAGAGCCACAATTTTGAAATCTGTTGTCTTTTAGCTCTAGCTCATTTTTTCCTTAGTTATCTTGATCTAGTTCTCGCAGCCTCATGTCTTCAGATAAGTATGAATTTCCCTTGATTCGTTTTAATAGCAATAATTGTTCTGCCTGGGCATTCCATTTTGAGATACTTGTTAAAGGAAAAGATCTATAGAGTCGTATTGATGGAGGCAAACTAGTTGCTGATTAGAGCAAGGCCTAGTGGGAGGTCAAGGATGCTTAAATCATGACATGGATTCTTGGATCTGTTGAACCCAACATTATTCTGAATCGTCTACCTTTTAAAACTGCAGCTAAGATGTGGAGTTACCTAAAGAAACTCTATAGTCAACAAAATACTGCTCGTAAATTCCAACTTGAACATGAATTAGCCACTCTACAACAGAACAATCTCTCTATTTCTGATTTCTACTCTCCTTTTATGAAACTTTAGGCTGAATATACTGATATTATCTATGCCACCATACCATAGGCAGGTCTTAGTCCTATTCAATCTGTCCATGAAATTACAAAAATAGATCAATTTCTTATGAAATTAAGATCTAAATTTGAAGGCACAAGATCCAATCTTATGAATCAAGATCCAGTTCCCTCCTTGGATGCATGTCTTAATAAGCTGTTTCGAGAAGAGCAACGACTTTCACACTCAAACTTATCATGGAGCAACAAAGATCTACCCCCGTTGCAGTGGCTTATGCAGCACAAGGAAAGCCAAAAGGAAGGGACATGAGTAATGTTCAATGTTTTTTCTGTAAAGGATTTGGTCACCATGCTTCAAATTGTTCCAAAAAATTCTGCCATTATTGCAAAAAAAAGGCCATATCATCAAGCAATGTCCCACTCGATCTCCTAAGAAATCTGCTACAGCATATATTGCCTCAACTAGTTATTCTAGTGCTAATGGTTCTATGGATGTAGCAACCCCTACATAAAGTGCTCCTAATACTTTTCAAACTGTGACCCCTTAAATGATCCAACAAATGATTATCTCTGTTTTTTCTGCTCTAAGACTTTCAGGTAAACCTTTTTTAACATCATCTACTTGGTATTGTGATTCTAGGGCATCCGATCATATGACCAATAATGCTCAATTTCTGATCAATGTAAACAAATATTCTGGAGATCTTAAGATTCATACTACCGATGGTAATCGTTTACCTATAATAGCTACTAGTGATATTTCTTCCTATTTAACTGATGTTTTTATCTCTCCTAGCCTTGCTAACCTTGTTTCGATTGGTCGGTTGAAAATAATTATACTGTGAAATTTTGTAAATCTAGGTGTGTTGTGTAAGATCAGCAATCAAGGATGATGATAGCAAAGGGGCCTAAAGTAGGACGTGTTTTTCCTCTTAAGTTTCCTTTGTCTTCATGTTTGATGTCTCCTTTTGTCTAATGCAATTTTGCACATGTTGATTACCGAACATGGTATAAATGCTTCGGTCATCCAAATTCTAATATTCTCCATGATTTGCTTAATTCTGATTTGATTGGGGATAAAAAGTTACCTTCTCCTAGTACTATCCAATTTAATTGCAATTCTTGTAAACTAGATAAAAGTAAAACTTTGCCTTTTCCTACTCATACACCTAAAATAGTCCGACATTTTGCAATAATACATAGTCATTTGTGGGGTATGGCACCTGTTATCTCTCGTGCAACTTACAAGTACTTTGTTACTTTTATTGACGACTATAGTAATTTCACTTGAATTTATTTTTTGCATTCTAAAGCTGAAGTATTTTCTATGTTTAAACTTTTTCATGCATATATTCAGACTCAATTTTTTGCAAAAATCAAAATCCTTCGTTCTAACAATGGGGGTGAGTATATGTCTCATTTACTTTAAGAATTCCTTTACGCTAATGGAATAATTTCTCAATTATCTTGTCCCTCAACTCCACAACAAAATGGAGTAGCTGAAAGAAAAAACCGCCACCTTCTTGATGTTGTCCGTAGCCTTCTTTTGGAATCATCAGTACCCACTCAGTTTTGGTGTGAAGCTCTCTCCGCTACTGTCCACCTCATTAATAGATTGTCTTCTCCCTCATTAAACAATGTCTCTCCTTTCACTCGTTTGTTTGGCTATGCTCCTAACTATTCTCACCTGCGTACATTTGGTTGTGTCTATTATGTTCATCTTCCTACACATGAATGCACAAAGCTCACGGCCCAACCTATTAAATGTGCTTTTCTAGGATATTCAGTACATCAAAAAGGTTATCTTTGTTATGATCCCAATCTAGGTCATACTCAGATTTCTAGAAATGTGATTTTTTTGAAAAATCAATATTTTTTTCTCTCTCATCAAGGTTCTCTTTCTCCTTCATTTTCTATACTACCTTTATTTACTAACTCTACTACAAATTCCACAACTTCAAAACAACTTTTAGCGTATCAAAGACGTCCCTTTGCCACAACTAACCAGTCGTCTACAACTATAGAGCCCCCATAAGCATCTACTCCTGCCGCTGATTCTGCCACAACAATTGCACCTGCTCCTCGTAGACATAATACACGAGTTAGCAAACCTCCAAATAGGTATGGTTTCTCAAATCCAACAGCCTTAACAGTCACCTAGTCTTCTATTTCTATTCCTTCATCTTACAAACAAGCCATGGAGCATGATTGTTGGCTGAAAGCTATTGAAACAAAACTTCTTGCACTTGAGGAAAATCAGACTTGGGAAGTTGTATCACAACCTCCATTTGAGAAACCTCTTGGCAGTAAATTTCTGTTTTCTATCAAACTTCGTTCTGATGGATCTATAAATCTTACAAGGCTAGATTGTTGGTTCTTGGAAATAAGCAAGATTATGGCCTAGACTATAAAGAGACGTTTGCACCAGTGGCAAAAATGACCATTGTGTGAATCCTTCTAGCACTTGCTGCATCTCAATTATGGACTTTACTTCAAATGAATGTCAAGAATGCATTCCTACATGGAGATCTCAAGGAAGAGCTTTATATAAGACTTGCCCATTGTACGCCTACTACCTCTCCTAATGATGTTTGCAAGCTAAAACGCTTTTATATGGCTTGAAGCAGGCCCCGTGTGTCTAGTTTGAAAAATTTTGATCCACTCTCCTTGGGTCTTCTTTTACTCAGAGTCAATATACTCCTCTTTGTTTTTCCAACAGATATCTAAAGATATTGTTGTTCTTGTTTATGTGTATGATACATTTATTACTGGTTCTGATCTAGAGGCTGTCTCTAATCTTCAAAAATTATTGCACTCCACTTTCCATATGAAAGATCTTGGTTAGCTCACTTACTTCTTGGGGTTAGAAGTACATCATCAACCATAAGGTTTTTTCTTAAACCAACGGAAGTAAGCTCAGGACCTAGTTCAAATGGCTGAACTCGCAGGTGCTACTTCAGTAGAAACTCCAATAAAATTGAATGTAAAATATCGAAGAGATGGAGAGTTTATTCAGGATCCCACTTTATATAGAAAACTAGTTGGTAGTCTTATTTATTTAACTATCACCCTGCCAGATATCTCTCATGTTGTACACACTATTAGCAAGTTAGTAGTCTCCTCGACATCACCATCTATCTGCAGTTCATCGCATCATTCGATACCTTCTTGGCACACCTACCTGTGGTCTATTTTTTCCTACTAGTTGGGCAGGTTGTCCAGACACCAGGAAATCTACTACTGGCTGTGCATGTTTCTTGGTGATGCTCTTATAGTTTGGAAACGCAAGAAACAGAACCATGTATCTAAGTCCTCCACGGAGGCAGAATATCGTGCAATATCCACTGCATGTTCTAAGATCATTTGGCTACACGGTCTTCTTGCAGAACTTGGATTTTCACAAAATCAATCGACTCCATTATATGCTGATAACACTAGTGCCATACAAATTGCAGCCAACCTTGTTTTCCATGAACGCACTAAGCACTTAGAAGTTGACTGTCATTCTATTTGAGAGGCCTATGACCGCCAAGTTATAACCCTGCCACATATTTCCATCACCTCTACAACTCGCGGATATCTTCACCACATCCATCACATGTCAACGCCATAATTTCCTCATTAACAAATTGATGCTTGTAGACTTGCCAGCATCAATTTATGGGGGGGATGTTAGAAGAATCTGCTACTAAATAATTGTTAATTTAGAAGAATATGCTAACTGATTTAGAAGAATCTGCTTCTAAGATTGCTGATTATGTGGCAGATTTTATTTTGTATGATTTTAGACCTCTAACTGGTCATTTAAAGCCTATAGATTTTCTCCTGTAAATATTTTTTTCTTTTCTTGATTAAGATGTAAACAGATCTGCATATAACTATTTTAGGGGCTGAAAATCAGCTTGTAAATAGTATATAAGTGGAATTCTCCACCAAGAAAAGACACACCATTTTCTCCTAAACTCTCTTAAGTTTGTGACATACTTCCCACCTAGTATGGAAATATTTCTCCTCTTTTTGCATACAAGTTTCTCATATATCTTCTCTAGGAACTTTGCTCTAGGAACTATCTTTCACGCGTTAATTTGACTTCACTTGCAACACCTAAGGAGACAAACCCTTGGAAACCAATAATGGACTGAGTAAAGCTGCCAGGCTGAAGCCAGTCTAAAATATCACAGACAAAAAGAAAAAGCAAAGCCTCAAGTTCACAGAATAGAACAACTTTATGCAGAATTACATACACTTCATCCTGTTTGAAAAATCATTTATTAATTTTTTAACTTTGAATTAGAAGGTCATGGGGGAAAAAAAATATGCAAGGCTTACTCTGGAAGACTCTCATAAGTAGTCAAAACTTTCCAGACTTCACGAACAGGAGCTTTTACAGTTATGCTAGCAACAACACAGCGATGAACCCCTCCATTTTCCTACATTCCAAAATTATTTCATCAGCAACTGCTACAATAAAAGAAGCCTATTGAAACAATTAACATGAAACTAATATTTTTTAAGACAAGAAATTAATTATTATTGAGAAAGAAAGAAATGGCTTGCACTATGGAGGACAAGAAATCCTGTTGATTTTATGTGGAATAAGAGAGCTTTTTTGTCTTTCATTCATTCAATAAGATACAATTCACCCTTATTTATAGGTGTAGGCTATTTCCAAAATACCTAAACTACCTTTTACCTTAAAACTATACTACTTATACATTCAGTAATATATCACAACACTCCCCCTCAAATTGGCGCATAGATATTGAGCAAGCCTAACTTGCATACTAAGTTAAGGAAGATTCTGCTACTTAATCCTTTAGTGAAGATATCTGCCAGTTGATTATCCGAGGTTACATGAGAAAGCCTCAAGACACTTTGATTAATCTTCTCTTTTATGAAATGTCTATCGATTTCTATGTGTTTTGTTCTGTCATG
>CANUEP010001930.1:0-36123 GCA_947857235.1 Jatropha podagrica
GATTTAAGCTTTAATACCACGATCATTGATTAACCGGGCATTTAGCTTAATCGTATTATAATTGTGGAAATGATGATATGGATGCATTTATGCTGTTATAGAGTTATTAGGAGTAGAAGAGAAGCATGCATGGCGTGCTAAAATTAAAATGGGCAGAGTTTCGGCTTACGTACCTGGTTTAGACGACGGCCGCTTCTTAACTCCAGAATAAGCTCCTCGTTAATTGGTTTATTAATTTGTTTATTTTAGGTGACCAAATAACAAACAAGAATGCAGAAACTAAAAATGCAGAAAAGCAGTAAAAGAATCGCAAGGAGCGTAAGGGAGAAAGGGAATGTCCGTCAACACAGACTGTCCTGAGAACTGAGCCCGGAGCCTCTTTTTATAGGCGAAAAAACGGACCCGAGGGCGGGCGACCGCCGTGGAGGGCGGGCGCGACCGCCGCGGACGGCGGGCGTGTCCCGTCCTTTCTCTCTTTTTCACTTCCGAAAGGTTTTTCGGGAGTTCTGGACCTCCAAAAAATATTTCGAGACCAGTTCTGCGATCCTCGTAATTTTCCGGACGTTTCAAGTACCATATTGGTATAGTTCTGATGAACTTCCAAAATGGCCTTTGGTTCGGCCGGGCTGTTTGCAGTCCGGGAAAATAGGCTTTTGAGCTTGAAAAAATTGAGTGTTCACAAAAATCAAAGAATATTTGTCAAATCCTTCGATTTTATGCCTATCGAAGCCAGAGAAACCTTTAATTTTATACTTGACAGTAGAAGACGCCAGGATGGGAGCCACGTTAGCACAAGCTGACGAAGCCGGTGTTGAGAAGACAGTGTACTATTTAAGTAAAAAACTTCTTCTGAACGAACAAAAATATGATTTGATAGAATGAACAATCTTAATAATGGTATGGGCTACCAGGAAACTTCGACATTATTTTTAGTCTTACAAAGTGATAGCGGTGTCAAGGATGGATCCGGTTAGACACCTTTATGGAACTCTAGCTTTGGTAGGAAAACTAGTCAGATGGCTGATCTTGCTTTCAAAATCGACATCAAACATGCTACTAAGAAAATTGTTAAAGGGCAGTTGCAGATTTTTTAGCAGCACATCCGGTGGAAGACAATGAAGAGTGGGAGATCGATTTTCCCGATAAGCATCTTAGTGTAATAAAGAAGAATGGGTGGAAACTTTATTTTGATGGCTCAGCCAATAGTAAAGGAGCTGAGTCGGTGTCCTTTTAGAATCCCCACAAGGAGAAGTTATTCTTATGATGAAGAGGATACTCTTTGTAGTCACAAATAACATGACAGAGTATGAAGCTTGTTTGTTTGGATTAGAAGCCTTAAATCGTATTCTAGGCTAAAGAAGTGGAGGTTATTGGTAATTCTAGTTAGTCATCGAACATGCCAATGGCAATTGGGAAGTCAAGGAGGGTAGATTAAAACCGTATATTGATTATCTACATCTTGTCATTCAGAACTTTGAGAAGGTAATATTTACCCACACGAATAGAGCAAATAATCGAGTACCGGATACACTAGCCAATCTAGCTTCAGCTTGGGAGCAAGTTTCAGTAATGCCCAAAAGGCTATTAATGATGTCTTCTGGCAACATCCTTTGCTATGAAGGTCAAAGAATCATGGAGATTAAGTCAGATGGACAAGCTTAGTTCTATAATGTCTTATTGTGGATGACGAAGGGGATTTGTCCAAATTCAACAACTCAAGATGATAGAAAAGCCATACAGCGTCTAGCACTACAATTCATGGCGTTGGATAATCAACTGTACAAGAGGATGTCTGATGGAGTTTTGTTGAGATGCGTGCTAGAAAAAGAAGCCAAAAGAATCATTGAGCAGATCCACACTGGCATTTATGGTACTCATTTGAACAAAAGAGCACTTGCAAAGAAAATCCTCAGACAAGGATTCTATTGGACTACGATGGAGAAAGATTGTGTTTCTTTCATTAAAAAGTGCTTCGAATGTCAGGTTCATGGAGACCTTAGTCATATTCCTCCATTAGAACTATACCCTTCTATTTCTCCATAGCCATTCGCAGCATGGTGGTAGACCTCATTGGAAAAGTTTCACCACCTGCTTCTAACAGACACGAGTTCATAGTCATGGCAGTGGATTATTTTTCAAGATGGGTCAAAGCCAAATCATTCAAGCATATTGGGGCAGAATAGATGGCCAAATTCATTGAGAAGAACTTGATATGCAAATATGGAGTTCCTCACCACATAATAACAGATAATGGGGTTCCATTTCAAGCCAAAGTGAAGATTTTATTAAAAGAGTATAAGATTGAACACTTTAAGTCACCTCCTTATAGGCCGCAGCTAATGGTGTAGTGGAGGCCGCAAATAGGAGTATTAAACAGATATTAAGGAAGGTACCAACAAGGTGCCATATGCTTTACAAGGATATTAGACTACAGCTAAGTCTGCAAATGGGGTAACCCCATATTCCTTAGTGTGTGGAATGGAAGTTGTGCTACCAACTAAAATTGAAGTGAAATCCTTGCGGGTAATGTTGAAGTCTACAACTCCAGAGTGCCAATAAGCCGAGGATCGCTTTCAAGAGTTACCATTATTAGATGGTAAATGGCTTGAGGCCCGATTTATGGATCAATTTTATAAAAGAATAATCGCAAGGTACTTCAACAAGAGGGTCAAACCTAGGCCATTGAAGGTAGGGGATTTGGTTTTGAAACAGATGAGACTGAACTCCCAAGACCCAAGAGGGAAGTTCAAGCCCAATTGGGAAGGCCCGTTCTTGATCAGAAGAATGTTTTCTAAAGGTGCTGTGAAGTTGTCAGACTTAGAGGGCAATGAATTTATGGAGCCTATTAACTTGGATAGATTTAAGAAATTTTATGTATAATTCGAAGTGTCATGGTTAAACCTGTTAATAAAACTCATCCTTTGTGCCAATATTACTTTTGAATATGTCCATTTGAATTTATTAAGTATGAATAAAAAGAGAATGTAGTAATTTTTGTAAGTTGTAAGTTTATAAAATTTTATGAGAAATATGTTAAGTTACGTGATATTTTGAAAAGAATTTATGTATAAGAAATAAGGTTATTTATAAAAGAATGATTTTATTTTAGGCTCAAGTATGTTTGATTGAAATGTGATAGGATGAGATTTACTCCGGTATGAGCATGCTCGGCTATCAGCCTTCTATTATGTTATGCTATGATCATATGCTAGGGTTATCAGCCCTTTCTGGATAAGCCGATGAGCTTATTAACCGATGGCGCTTTCATAGGCTAGCATTCGGGTGGTGCTTTCACATACCACAACCGGTGGCGCTTTCATAGGCCAATTTTCTATTTTTGATATCTGTGTAACCAAATCTGCTTATATTTCTTTCAGAAAACATATGAGCCCTTAACTAAAAAATAAGCTTTGTTCTGTTATGAAAAGGAAAGTAAATGTATATTTAATAAGCACTTTATATACACTTATGATTTTGTTCATTTACAGTTAAGTTTTCATAAGATTTATGTTTTAAATATTTCTGGTATACTTAGAATTTGATAATTTATTTCTAAGAACTTATTGTTATGAGATATAATTGAGAACTTTATTTAGCACCACTGAGTCTTTCACTCAGTGCATTGATTTTTGTCACGCACAAGTAAGAGTAGTGGGTGTACCTGAAGACCCAAGGCGAAGCATCGGAGGAGAGGATCTATTTTGGATAGAACATATATTATGATGTATATATATATATATATATATATATATATTGTGGCATCTATGCTAGCAATATAGAAAATTGTATATACTAAGTTGTAATTAATGTGATGTATATTAATGAGATTTGATGTTGTTTATGACATCTTACCTATATGAGTATTTAAGTGAATGGTAATTAGCATTCATTCCCCTATTTTGATGTTATTATGCTATGATGAAATTTTAGATGAATGATATGATTCTATGGAAGTGTTGCGTGACTTGGAATCTTGATTTGGAGTTTGGGGTTTGGAGGAAAGAATATTGGAAGTGCTTTATTTTCTTTGTGTGGAAAGCCGATTTTTAGAGGAAACTCTTGTGAATTTTTTGTAGGAATTTTCCTAGCTTTTATTTAATTATTTATTAAAAAAATATGTTGTTAAAGTGTTACTTGCCTCACTATGAAAATATTGCTATTTCTAATATATGATTCAGACTCTTAAGTAGGATAAGACGGTGCTCCGGCACCGAATGTGGCATTCATCGTCTAGTCCTCTAGGATTGGGTGGTGGGTGTTATAAGTCGAATCACGGGCTTGTCCACCTAGCCGTAAAAGTGTTTTCGCTAGCACCAATGGAAATGGCATACAGCACCTTGATATTTGCTCAATAATGGGCAATACCTTGAGGCTCCTGTAACCATTAAGAAGTAAATATTGGCTGAGAATATAGAAATAGGCAATCGAAGGCCAAAAGGGACTGGCATGGTTCATGTTCATAGCACGGTCAATAAGAGGTCGCAGAGGCAAGACATCTGATTCAGGTTCATAATCAGGTAGTTCATGGACAGAGAAGCCAAAAATCAATGGCAAATGGGAGATAAGGTCCCATGTGACTAGGGTAAAGCAGGGAGTTCTCCAACTGCTGGTTGTCTTCCTAAGATAACACTAAATTCCTCAAATAGCAAATAGATCTCAAAGTTGTTGTGACGAAACAAATTGTCAGCAAGATCAAAGTGGTTAATTAGCCACTTTAACAGCTTGGGTTTTGAATCCGAATGTTTTGATAATAGCTCAAACCTTTGAGTTTAAAAAGAGAGAGCAATTCCCAATTATCAAGGCTAAGACTCCTAAAAAATGCATCGAATATAGGAGCTAAAGACTAATCCATAGTAAGGTAAAATATAAAAGAAGAGAAGAAGTGATGAAAATACAGCATGATATGGTGATTTTATATCGAAAGAAAAGGAGAAATATTGATAGTTGGATGCAGTGTAACATGAACTGGATGTTATTCCTGCAATCAATATGATATCTAGTTGTAATGCACCAATAAAATAAGCACAGATTTTAATAAAATTTGTCGTTTAATTTCCATGAAGTCAAAATGTTTACAATCATCTCAAATTGCATCCAAGATGGATAAAGTAAAAGAAAACAAGAGAAATCCGCTATTAGGAAGAGCTTACTCAGTGACCTTGTCATTGGATCCTCTAGCTCCTCTTCCTCATCCTCACTAGACTCTTCAACATCGGTAATCACGTGCTGCCTCCTACTAACCTCCTCGATTGGCATGCCCACTAGATGACAACCCACAAGCACGATCAACAGTAAGACCCACACCTAGCCTCTGTAAGATACATCATAGGTAAAATTAGATGCATTTCATGCATACATGATACACACATTGCATTTTATTTTTCATTGTTTATTTACAGATGCCTGCTCATCAATAAGCCTCAATGCCGCGAGACTAAGACATGCCGCCTCTTAAAGCTAGCTTAACTTATTATAGTGACCTACCAACACCTATAAAGGAGAACAAGGGAAAAGACAGAAGTGATTAGTCGATGGACAAAATAATGTGAGGCAATATTCAAGACAAAAGGGATGGAAAAAGCTACTCACATAAGTGCATTTTGGTGGTGTCAACCGATATGGACTCACACGGGTGGTATCCAGCATACCTTGAATTATCTCACCTGTATGGTCCAAAGTGAAAGAAAAGGAAGCACCTGGTCCATGATCTGGCACGCCAACGATAATAGTCGTATCAGGAGCTTGAGGCTCAAAACTTCTCCTCACACACTTGGCACGTTGCTGTGGCTGCTGCAAAAATCAAGGTGTAATTTTTTATTCAAACACAAAGATACTGGGGCAAAGCTAGAAAGAAAATGTTGCAAGACAAAGCTTACTAGGTCAAGAGGCACACCCTGCCCCAACTCCCCTACATTAGCTAGTGGGTCAGTATGTCTTAAAGGCAAAACGCATACCAAAAGCTGCTTCTGAACAAAAGTGGGATAAGCACCAAGCTTAAAGTCAACTAAGAGGCTGGTGGCTGCGCTCCCCTTCCTGGCCGGGGCAATTGCTTGTTCTAATAAGATGGATGTAATCGAAAGCATGTGGTTGGGGACTACATGTGGAACTCTCCTATGCTCAGGGCCTAGCTACCACTCATATAGCCGCTCTCCCAGATAATACATGTCATAGAACATGTCAACAAGAAGGAGACGCATGTGCTAAAAAATGATGGCAGCCTAAACAAAATTAAGGAAATCAGCAGCATCTCCCCAAGGGTATCGGACTACCTATGTAAAAAGAGAGAAAAGAGGAATCAAAGTCCGAATAAAGAAGATAAAA
Organism: Jatropha podagrica; assembly: GCA_947857235.1. NCBI lineage: Eukaryota > Viridiplantae > Streptophyta > Magnoliopsida > Malpighiales > Euphorbiaceae > Jatropha > Jatropha podagrica. Next base: position 6,322 of record CANUEP010001930.1, read on the forward strand.
AATAAAAGAGAAGAAGAGAGAAGAAATAAGGATAAAAGAAAGGAGTTAAGAAAAGAGAAAATAAAAAAAAAAGGAAAAACAAAAAGAAAAGAAAAAGGATGCCAAAAGAGAGGAGAAGGCAAACATAATTTGATATGTTCCCACTTTAAGCCATGAAGCAACTGCCAAAAAATCACAAGCTCTAGTGAAGTGTGGGGATATTTCTTCGTATTACACCAGGCATGGCCCCGAGGTAGTGTAGTCGCAGTGATCCTGCCAGAGAAGCTAGACAGGGAAGGCATAGGAAGAACGTGATCCTCATAAGCCCAAATTTGTGCCACGTAACAATTAGTCAATCAAATGAGCATATAATAAGCATATAAATAGGAAGGAGAATGGGTTTTTCATACCTCAATAGCCCGTCTTCAGCTACGCACCTCGAACACAGAGATCCATGCCATAATAGAGATAAGCAAGTGTAGCACAACCCTAATTAAACTGTCTGGTAGCGTCCAAGTCCTAAAGGGGAGGAAGAAGTGCCAAATCAGCATCATTGCCATAGTTAGTGAAAACAGTAGTTGCCAGAAGATAAAACAAATAAGCCCTGGCAACAACATCCACATCAATTTCCTCAACTTGCTCTCAAGGCATCTCCCTTTAATGAGAGTAGATGCTCTTATAACGAACTCTCCAGTCTAAAATAACAAGCTCCATGCCAATGGCAGCTCGAAGACTGGCCCGCAAACCTCGAATATCCAAAGTCTCTAATCTATCATCAAAATCAATAGATCTCCCACAAAACGGCAGTCTAGCAATGGCAGCGAAGTCCATTGGAGTGATAGTCATCTCACCGAAGGGGAGATGAAATGTATGCATGGAATCCATCCATCGCTCCATCAATGCTAAAAGGTTGGTCGGCAAAGTCTTTTCAAGGCCCTAATGTAACATGTTTATAAAGTAATCGAAGCCTACCTCACATATGTGGGCCTGTACTTGCTCTAGTAGCCGATCCAACGATTCGCCTGTAGCACCCACCGCCCAATCCCGAAGGACCAGTCAGCGGATGCCACATTCGATGCTGGAGCACCGTCTTATGTCACTCACTAACTCTAAATCATATATTAGAAGTGGTTAGATTTTCATAAGGAGGCAAGTAATGAAAAATTTAAAAATAAAGTTTAAGGAAATTCCTACGAAAATTTTGCAAAAATTTCCCCTAAAAATTTACTTGCCACACAAACAAAATTTACACACTTCCAATATCAACCTCCAAACCTGAACTCCAAATTATTACGAAGATCATGCAGCATTTCTAAAGGGTTGCATTAATTGAATTAATTACTAATATAATATTCCACCATTTATACCAAAAATATACATCATCATTCATACACTATACATGAAATCAAGTAATAATACTTATATAACTATCAATCTCATTATTTACAATATCAATATTTACAACCCCAATACTTCTTATAATAATATTATACATGCCAAAAATTTCATCCTACTACATGATTCTATCCAAAACTTATGCTTCTACTCTGATGCTATCTCTTTGGTCTTCACGTAGCACCCACAGCTCACAACCTACGCGTGATAAAAATCAACGCGCTGAGTGAAAGACTCAGTGGTGCTAAATAATTATAAATTAAATAACCAAGAAATATCAAGTAATGAATCACAAACATTTTTTAAAATACTTCGGAATATATATTAAATATCAGAAATGTGCTACTAAAATCCAATACTTCAAAACCACAATGAAATTCACATCTTAAAAAAAAGTATACCAAACCCAAAACAAATAAGAAATATCACTAATAACAATAAGTTTCCGGTTTCTTTATAATGAAATAATATTCCTCTTTTATTTTATTTAGGCTCGTACCAATACCGAATGAATGTAAGCAGATTCGATCGTGGCCTGTGAAAGCACCACCCACCAATCACACAATCATGGCCTGTGGAAGAGCCATCATGGCCTGTGAAACCACCCCACCAATCACACAATCGTGGCCTATGAAAGCACCACCGTGGTCTGTGCAACCACTACCACAAATAATAAGTGCGTCCGCCTATTTATAAGGGCTGATAATCCTAGCATATGATCATAGCTTCACCAAACAGAACGGGCTGATAACCCGAGCATGCTCACATATCACAATATATCTCATCATACCACATTTCAATCACGTATAGTAGAGCCTAAAATAAATGCATTCTCCCACAATAAAACTTATTTCTCATTCACCATTCCTTATTCAAAAACATTCTATAATTAACACTTGTTATTTTAAAATCATTCAATTTACAACTTACAAAAATTACCACATTCTCCCCTTTTTATACTTAATAAAATAAATTCAAATGGACATATTCAAAATAAATATACTTAATATAGTATAAAAGTACTTAAATCAAGAAAATTCTAGCATTTTCATAAACCTGACATTTGTTGTGTTCTCAAGGTATAACTAAAGTTATAGGACTTCAAATTGAGTGAAACTTAATCATTAGAAAGCTAAGATAAAATGCTACAAATGTCATGAAGGGACCATAGTCCACATCATTTCCTAAGAGGGTGTAAGAAACCCAAGAACATAGACCACCATTCCAAACATGATTTAGCACAACTAGTTTTGGTATAAAAATCATAAGTTGAGCTATAGGTATTCAAATTGGACAAAAGAGGATGATTTAGAAAGAAAAGAAGTAGAACTACAACTGTTATGAAGAAAATAAGACATTATCTTGCCATTTTAGTGGCCAAAATGGACAATCAATTCGCATATACAAGTGAGACACCATAACAGAACCAATTTTGGTATTTAAATCATAAGTTGAGCTACAAGTATTGGAATTGAATATAAGTGGATGTTTTGGAAAGCTGAGAAATAGAGCTACAACTTTCATGAAGAAGTCAGAAACAAAAGGAAATTATAAAAGGGTCGAAAAATGACTTCTAGTCCCACCTAAGAACACATCTAACATCAAAATTCATCAATTTAACCAAAACATACAAAATTCCCAAAATTTATTCAGAAACCTAAAAATTGAAAACTTAAGAAAATGAAAGGGGAATGAGAATATTATTACACTAACCTTATAATGAAGCTTGAAGGAGCTTATAAAGCTCTTCTCTTAAGTTTTTTCTGTCCCTTTGTGAGAGGGTTCACCCACCTCTTTAAGTAGGAAAAATTCTCATTAAACTCAAAATTTAACAAATGAAAAGAAAGGAGCATGATTTAAAACATAATCTAACATGTAAATGCTATGAATTTACTAATTAAATTCTTAGAATCAAAAATCACTACTTACTTGTTTTTGGTAGGAACTCAAATTCCTCAACCTAAAACTTCAAACTCTTACTTCTAAGCTTGAGTCTTGGTGTTTACTTGCAATTTTAAGGCATAAACTAAGTGATTTGGTGAGATTTTGAAGTAGGAAAATGAAAGAAAATGGAGGAAGAGAAAGAAGAAGGAGATGTGGCGTTGGAGAAGAAGAAGAGAAGAAGAGAAGATGTGTTGATAAGCTTTGTTGACCAAGTCAACAAAGCAAATATTGCTAATTCACCAAAATTTGACAAGTGTATGGCTTGGATCAAGTCAAGATATTCTAATCTAATGGCTCTAAATATTCCTCAAATAACTCTTTTCCAAAATTTATTTAACTCCACAAATTAATTAAGTTAACTCCTCAAAAATAATTCCTCAATTATTCCTTAATATACCACACTAAAAATAATATTCATTAGTTGCCGCATTTCTCCAAAAATATTCATGAAATATTTTCTATTCACCTAAATCATGCAAACATGCTCCAAAAATATTAAATAATATATTAGCATATATAGTAATTTTTTCGGGCCAAAATAATACCATGTCCCGAACCAATGGTTCTATTCATAAACCGATAAATCACTATTACCGACACTGAAAAATAGTTCATTACATCGCCCCTAGTGTATGTGTTATCGTTGAATTTCCCATGGCTTACGCCCATCTGCAAATAAAAGTCTAAGTAAGTATGTGTAATACCCCGAAATATTTTTTTCAAAATAATTTTCATTTAAATTTAATCGTTAAATTATTAGCCAATAATATTACGCCACGTAATATTATCAGAATCGAAAATTATTTTGGTTCGCTCTAAAATTTATCGAGTAACCGTTAATTGAATAAAAATCGGACCAATTTTTTTTATTGGACCGAATTAATTAAAATTAGACCCGAATCAAATATTTTTGAAAAATACTGCGCGTTATTATTTTTTTCTCCCCCACAATCTACTTGGACGGTTTGTTTTTATTTAATAATTTTAAACTTTTTTTTTTCTTTTTCTTTTTCTTTCTTTTTATTTCCTTCCCTCTTCTTCATCGACAACTCCCTCACTCTCAACACTCTCTTGCTGAATCTTCGTCTCTCCCTCTCAGTCCCTGCGCAGCTCCTCAGGCCGCCACAGCCACGCTCAGCTCCTCCTCGTCGCAGCACCACCAGCTCTTCCTCTCTCTTCCTCTTTCTCCATCTGCGTCAGTCTCTGTCTCTCTCCCTCTCTGCAGCTGCCGGACCACAGCAGCTCCTCCCTTCCACGAGCAGCAGCAGCAGCAGCAGTAGCAGCCCGACGCCAGACTAGCTGAAGCTCCTCCTCGCGCGACCCAGCTCCTCCAGCAGCTCCTCCATCGCGCGACTGACCCAGCTCCTCCCTTCTCCCTCTGACGCGCGACCCAGCTGCACCCGGCCACTGTCTCCTCCGTTGCAGCAGTTTTCGGCAACCACAGCAAGCCCAGCTTGCTACCGGCCACCGTCTCCTCCTCCTCCTCCTCCTCCTCCTCCGATTCAAGGATTTTTCGGGAATTTGACAATTATTGGGTATTGATTTTATTAATTTTTAAAATTTATTTAGTTAAATTTTGATTAATTATTTTGTTAATTTTAGAATATTTGGTTGAATGATTTTATTATTTGACTAGTTAATTATTTTGGTTAGTAGATTAATTTGTGGATTATATGTTGTTTGGTTGAATTTTAATATTTATGGTTAATTGTTAGAATTTTGATTATTTGATATTGTTAGGTAATTGATTAGTTAATTTTTTTGATAATTTATTAGGCAGTTGAATTTTAGTATTTTAGTTAAATAGAGTATTTGTGAAAATTGATTTATTATTTAGTTGATTTTGTGATATATTGATAGAATTATGGTAGTTAATTGATTATTTAGTTATAGGTTGAAATTTATTAATTTTAATTGGAATTATGTTAATTAGGGAGGTTAAATTGATTTTAGGATATTAATTATTAATTTTGGTGATTGGTGAATTATTTATTGATTTTATATTATTGGTGGATTTAATTATTTTTTTGCGGATAATATTGGTAGTTGATTAGATAAATTGAATAGTTATAGTGGTTAATTATGCATAGGGGGTTGATTTATTATTTTGGTTGATTTTATTATATTTAGAAGGTATATTATTAGAATTTTGGTGAATTATTGATTGTTGGGTATTTTTTATTAATTAATTAATTATGTAATTGGTGATTAATTGGAGAAATTGGATAAAATAAATTAATTGATGATTTCGGTAATTAAAGAGTAATTGTAGAATTTTAATTGATTTTGAGGGTTAGTAAATCAATTAGTTAGTGTTAAGATTCCAAAATTATGAAAATTCATTTATTAAGAATTAATGAGTATATTTGAAGGAATTTTAATAAATGGAGTATATTAGAGAGTAGAATTAATTAATTGGTTGATTAAATGAATTATTGAAATGTGAGGTTTTATTGCTAAGATTAAATATATTATATTAGAATATTGTTAATGGTGATAATTTGATATTTTGGTTAATTAAAGATTTTGATAAATTATGTGTTAAATTATTAAAGGACTTTAAATAATTGAGGATTAAATCTTGGATGGTAATAAATAAATTATTACAAAGGTTAATGATTTTTAGTACAAAGATTAAATAGTTATTATTAAAAGTTTTATATAATTAAATTATTCGGATGATAATTAGAGTTTTTTGTAAAATTGCTAATGAATTATTATTATTGTTGGTGTTAAATTATAATTTGGAGTATAAATATATTTTGTGGTAAAAATAAATGGAATTGATATCTAGACTAGATACAAAATAAGTGAATAAATTAATTGCTAGTAAATAATAAGGTTATATAGTGAATTAATAGAAATTTAGTCAGAAAAATAAAATAAACATATAGGTTTATTAAATTAATATTATTAATTAAGGGAGTCATTATCTGATTATATTTTTCTTATTATACGTGTTTCTTAGATCAACCAAGTTCCTCTATTACTCCTCCAAATCAAATTTCAGGACGGACTTGAATATTAATCTGCGATCACTGTGAGTAATAATAAATGGTGGACACCATCCTGCATACATACATTTCATATGCATACCATATGCTCTTTATATTATTTAAATAATCATGAATCATTTCTTATTTCTATTGCTATATTGATATCCTTTATTTTTCAAATATATTATCTCAGTTCTATAATCTTAATCTTTAATATATAATATTTGGATTCTATAAATTTATACAATTTCCGCCCTTGATTATATTCATATATTGCATTTATTATATTAAATGTAATTGTGAATAATTGCGATATGAAATAATGTGCTTTTGTATCTGGGTGGAAATTGGAACGACGTGTGTCATTATGGGTCAGTGGCCAGGTATGGGGGATCGACTCCCTATTATATATTTTATTTTTATTATGGAATTGGCTGGGGATCAATAGGTGGATTTGTGATTTCATTGACCAATTTTCACATGTTGTGAATATTTGAATGTGACTTGTTTGAAGATGCTGATGTATGACACGTACTTATGAAGTGTGCCCATTTATTATATTGTGCAAGCATACTGCCTGAATGTGTGGGTTTGCATTATTTATTATTATTCACTAAGTTTAGTGAAACTCACCCCCCTTCCTTAAACATTTTTCAGAAAATAAAAAGTATCGTTGGTTTGTAAGACTCTGCTTCTTTCTCTATAGAGATTCGAACATGTTAGTATAAATTATCTGTTAATAGTTGTGGTTTTTCGTACACTTTATTTAACTCCACAGTTAGGATGTTTAATTAATATTTGGTTATGTAAAAAAAATTATCATGTGGTTATAAATAAATTGTAAAGTGTTCTTTTTGAATATTTGGTAACCATATGATAGGAATAGTTTGATCATATTATGACAAATAAATATTTACATGAGAATATATTTTTATTAAATGGATATGGGCCCGAGCTATGAACAGTACTTAATACTAAGGCTGGGCCAAAAATGTTAACTTTGATTATTATATGAATAATATCATAATATGGGCTTACTATTCCGTCAGTCAAATGATAATAGGAATGAGTTTTGATAGTTTAGGCTTACTACGGGCCTCGAGGGCCTTAAGCTTACCTAGGTTATAGTGCCGGTCCGGCCCAAGATTTTGGATCATGACAGTATGTTAGTAATTTGATTGAAACAGTTAACATCACATTCGATGCAGCATAAAACAAATAAGAGAAGAAGTGGTGCGAAAAGGAGTGAAAGCAACACAAAATGCAACAAAATAGACACAACTGGAACAGGAAAGGCAAAACCAGTGCACTCCAGATCCGTCTGGCACAAGGATGATGCTCAAAGCATAAAAAACTGGCGTGGCTTCCCAGCCAAATAGGCACAGAGCTGATTCACCAAGCACAAGGTAACTGGCGCACGCCAAAAAGGACAAGCGCATGCCAGATTCATCTGGTGCACAATTTCAATATGTGATGCCCAACAACCAACACCACCTAATGATCAATAGATGCACGCCTGTCTGAATTAGCGGACGCTAGCTCATATTGGCTTGCACCAGTTCGAGCCGACATAGACCCGCCAAATTCAAATTTTGGTGAAATCTAAACCTAATTTCAAATTATAATCTAATAATCATGCTTTTCTAGTGAAAATAATGCAGGAAATATAAAAGGAAAGTATCAGATTACCTCGATTTTGTCCCAACATAAGTGGTGAGGCAAATCGTGTTCTAGACGAATGTCTGTACCCGCATCTAGGATAAATTCCTATAACCACATGCCTTGACCAAAATCTCTAGTCATGGGATCGATAACTATGTTGCTAGGAAGCCAATCTGCAGCGCCTTCAACAGCCATTTGGAGAACCAAGGAAAGTGAGAGAGAAGAGAGTTGAGAGGGTTTGAAAATTGAAAGTAAAGAAAAAGTAACCTTATGATCATTTTTCTAGTTTTTATAGGAGTTAGTTGGCCGAAAGCCCCAATGTCAACCCACAAGCCTGGCCCGATCACGCGACTCGCCAACGATGCCTATTTCACATGCCTCACCAACAAATCGTCAATATATGAGCCAAGGTCACATGCCAACAGCGATAGGTAAGTATATCCTACCTCATTGAGCGTGAAATAAAATAAATTTTAATAAATAATAATAATAACTAAATAATAGAACTTCCTTTTCACACACGTGTACAAGCATATCAATTTTTGCAAGATAAAGCAATTTTAAAATATCCTAATTTGTACATAAATCTACAAATTTTCATACCACTTGTGATAGACTTTTGGTAAAATTTAATTATTGCACATATGCACACATACTTGAACCCTCAATGAAATTACAGTTGATATCACTTCACAGACACAGACACGCTTCTCCAAACTTAATCATGGGATCTCTAACTGTATGCGGCCAAAAAATTTTCTTTTTCTGTGTGAAAAAATTTGGTTTTTACAAAAATTCCTTAATGAAATTAACGCGATAACTAATCACTCTCGAGTAAGAAAATTTCTTAGGAAATTCAATACATCAAAGTCTTCTAGCTGATGCACCTCGCACAACAAGGATTTTCAATTAAGTTATCCAGTGAACACACCTCGCAGTGAGGATTTTCAATTAAGTTATCTAGCTGACGCGCCTCATGCGATGAGGATTTTCAATTAAGTCATCCAGTAGATGTGCCTCGCGCAGTTAGGATTTTCAATTAAGTCGTCCAATTGACGCACCTCCCGCAACGAGAATGTTTCAATTTTGTCCAGGGGACGCACCTCGCACAGTAAGATTTTTTAATTCAGTCGTCTAGCTGATGAACCTCACATAGTGAGAATTTTTCAATTTTGTCCAGCAGACGCGCCTCGTGCAGCGAGGATTTTTCAATTTTGTCTAGCTAACACACCTTGCAGCAAGGTTTTTCAATTAATTCGTCTAGCATGACGCACCTCCTTGAGTGAAACATTTCAAAAATGGGTCAATCGTAATATCACACCCATTCATCTGTTGAACTCATCTAGCGCCATGCATCCCTATATCCGTCTGTATGGTGCATTTCATTTCTGTTTTCCATCATCTGAAAGGACAATTTCTAGAAGAGGAGTGTCATCATCAAATCACCAATGAAGTTAACAAACCACAATCACGCGAGCCGTTTGAAGAACGCAAGCTAGGTAAGTATAATTACTACTTATGCATCTACTTTACATTTTGATAAAATCTTGCTTGAAAAGCAAAATATTATCAAAATGGAGGCAAACTGTAGACGCTCAATTTTTGCCCAAAAATAGACTGAGTAATGATAACCTATATTACTAAAGAAGAGGTTGAAGCACCCAAGGAACTTGATCCTGAAGTGATGATCTAAGTCTAGGAAACGCAATCCTTAGCACTTTTTTCACATTTTTAGCAAAACGAGGCCATAAGCACATCTCGGGTTTACCCACGATGCGCTTTAGTGTCCTACGACACTCTGTGCATCATCGAGACCAATTTCATAAAAATCAAGTCGGTTTGCTGGTGGGGCCCACAATGGCCCAAGTAAAGCCCACTTGTGGGGGCCATTGGTGATCCTTAGGGCGCCCGTCAGTGGTGATGACATTTCTCATAATAAAATGAGTTCAAAAAGTCCGATTAATTTGACTCTTGAACTAGTTATCCTGGGATAAGAAACCAAACCCATTAGATCGTTTTCACTTTTTTGGGATTTCTACTGAAATGGGGCTGAAAAATGAATCTCAGGGTTACCTAAGATGAATTCTCACACCTTACATCAACGTACGGTCTATTTGAACTGATTTCATGAGAAATCAAAAATCGATTCATTTGTGAGACCCATATGTGGGGCCCACATGCCATATAGGTAGTGAATGATGTCGTTTTTATCTATTTGCCTATAAATACTAGCTTAAGCCTAAGGTTAAAGGGAGGATGAATTTTTGGTGGTCAAAGATTTTAGAGGAAAATAAAAACACAAACACAAACCCAACAAACATAAAATAAAAATCAAAACAAAAACAAACCAAAAAAAAACACATCCTTCAACCAACTTCCTCACCAAAAATCTTAAGCATTTCATTAGATTATCAGTAAAATTAGGTAACCATCACGAAGCCAATGTGTCATAGTTCCATAAACATTTCTGGAAATACCAAATCAACAACACAGATTCAAATCATTAAGAGGAGATCAAGTGTTCTTCAAGTGTTCTTCACAGACATCAACCAAATCAACATTCATCTTTGAATCAAATAATTAAGAGTCTAAACTTCATCTCTTAAATGTTTTTTGTTCACATTAGTGTTAAATAATTAAAAATTGAGTTATTTATGAGAGGAACCCACAAAAACTTAATTTTCTTAAAATTTGTAGCTTTCTGGCCAACTTGGGTGCAAGGAAGCCACAACTGACGCAAGGAAGTTGCATTTGGCGCAAGGCAAATGCAATAGACTCATGCTAGTTGCAACTGAATCGCATTTATTGAGCCCAAAAATCTCCACATTTCTTATTTTCATTCGTTTTCAATCTTCTGACGTTTATGGACTCTATTTACCCTGGTATGAATGAAAATCATTTTTAGCGATATGAGATCATGAACCCGAAAGCCAAAATTAACAAAAAAATTGGGGAATTTGCAAGAGGAACTCGCAAAAATTTAGTTCTATAAAAATCTGCAAATTTTAGCTTAAACTGGAGCCAGTTAAGAGAAATTGGCGCAAGGAGGTCGAATCTAGCGCAAGCCAGATGGCAACTACCCTACGCCAATTCCAACTAACTTATGTCAGTTCCACCCAAAAATCTCTAAGTTTTTGTCTCATGTTCATCATCGATTTTTTGGTGATTATAGACTCCATGTACCTTGGAATGAGACTTGATTCACTTCCAATTGTATTAGTCTAAGAAAAATAACTTAAAAATATTAAATCATACCTAGATTCTGAGATCAAAGTGGGCTAAGATCTGGATGAGTACATTAATGGTTCTGATAAGTATTTCTTGCTGGAATTTGTGAATTTTGTTCATCTAACAAGATAAATATTCTGATCATGAGCTTGAAATAAAATTAAAATCATTATATTTTATTTTTCAGCATTTATTTTATGTACATTTAATATATGTTCTTTATATTATTATGATTATGTTTTATTTATCTAACTCACTAACACCTTAACCTTATTGACATCAATTAATATTCTTCATTTTGTTGCTTTAATGCTTTATTATTTATTTTGTGATTATTTATCAATTATCGAGCTAATATTTGAATTTTGATAATTTTCAATTAATATTTGCATGAATCATGTTGTATGAGTGTTTGTATGTGATTTAATGGTTAATTCAATATGTTTAATATTCTGAGTTTGATATAATTTATTTAAATATGATTTATAAATTATTATTTAATAGAGTTGTATTATTATATAATTCATAGAGGATTCAAAAGAATCCTCATTTTAATTGGATTGTAACTCTTTTCTCCTCCCTTTTTTCTTCGTGAATGTTTAATTTCTATGCTTGATGTATGATTCAGATTGTGACAATATGTTTAAATGACATTGTTTTAAAAATTACATAAAAATGATTTCACATTTCAATTTAGATTAATATCACAATTAATAAATAACAAATATTCAGACAACTAGGAGCCCAGTTTAGACTGGACAGAATGGATGCCTAACATCTTTCCATTTTCATACCTAACTCCCGGACTCATTATAGTTTAAACCGGATTAATTAGTTTCAAAGAATTAGGTAATCCGAGAAATTTTTTCTAATTTAGTAAAATAGGATGGTGGCTCAAAACAATTTTTTAAAATCTTACCAAAGTAGGAAAATCCTTTATGAGGATTAAAATGAGTTGGAGAAAAATAAATTTATTGAATAAAATAAACCAAGCCAATTTGGTTCGATTTACTCAAAAAAATTTTTAGAAAACCATGAGACGAGCGTGAAAGCCACGTCGTCCTCACATATCATTCTTATTGAGAAATAACACCAAATAATCCAAGAAAATGAGAGAAGTAACTGACCTTAGATGATTTCTAGTCTTGGATCCTTTCATTTTTTCCAAGACTTGGATCCTTCCATTTCTTCTAAGACTTGGATCAAATCAAGCTAAACTTCCTCTTCTCCTCTTCTAGAGTTTGATAGTAATGAAAAGAAAAAAAAGAAAAAAGAAAAAAGAAAAATGTGGTCTCTAAGAAGCCACATCAACTCCTCTTTAAATCCTAACACACTTTAATCCAAAGGTCCAAAATGCGCTTAATGAATCATTTACACTTTATGTCCTTAGTTGTCTTTTTTTCCTTATTCTTTCTTTCTTTTTTTTAACTAGTAACTATTTAAAATAGACTTATTTGATTATAGGTCAATTATCCATTTTGAATAAAAAAAGAAAAAAATAATTATTGATCTATTTTAAGAAGAGTGATCAACACCCTCTTCTAAGAAGAGAGTGCCGCCCTCTTCACACACAGACAAGAGTGAAAGAAGGAGAGAGAAGAGAAGGAGGGAACAAGAAGCTCATCTCCCATTTCTATGATTTATGCCATAGAAATCTATAATCAAACAACAAATCAACAATTAGTAATATCATAGTAGCGATTTAAATTTTAAGCTAGAAGATTAAGGTGCAATTTAGGCTATGATTATAAAAGGATTCCATTATCAAGAGAAGGGTGAACCTTCTAAGATTGATAAGGGCAAAGGGAATTACATTAATTAAGTCCAAAATAAAAATTAACTATTACTAGCTAGGTCTTAATTTTACTTCAAGTCTTATGCACAACAATTTAATACAATATCTCTTCAGTTAAATCACCTATATTCGGGTCCCAAACCTCTTTAACCCAACTTCAAATAAAATTCCATAAATAATTATAATCAATTTAATCAAATTTAAATCCATCTATTAAGCATTTCCAATCATTCCAACCTTCCACCTAATTGCAGTTGTTAACATAAAAATTCAAAGACAAATAATTGTATAATACTTCAAATTCATCTACTCAAAATAAATTATTTAAAATATATAAATTTTTATTTTTTAATTCTTAAAACATCTATAATGCATCATGTAATTTAAATTATATTATATATTTTTTAATATAATATTTTTTAATTAAAAATTAAATTATATAGCTCCAATACTTGGCTTATAAATCTCTACCGTTTTATAATATTAAATTATATAAATTAAATATAAATTGTACCTTGTTACTTCTAATTTGTAGTTTAAGGGTATGCACCCGGATAAGGCACCAGGATTGGATGGTTTAAATCCTGGTTTTTTGGCAGACACTCTGGCATGCGGTCAGAGAGGAGGTGTGTAACGCTTATTTGGAGTGTCTTAATCATGGTTCTCTTCTTCAGTGTAAAAATGCAACGAATATTGTTCTTATTCCTAAGAAAAAGACTCCGGAGTATGTCTTGGATTTGCGGCCTATTTCGCTTTATAACGTGATTGATAAAATTGTCAGTAACACGCTAGCTAACAGAATGAAAGTTTGTTTCTCTGCTATTTTTTCAAAGAATCAGAGTGCTTTCGTGCCAGCACTATATATTACTGACAATGTTATGGTTGGTTATAAGCTGCCACATTTTTTAAAGAGAAAGACGCAGGGGGGAGGGGTGTAGGACGCTCAAAACAGATATGTCAAAGGCTTATGACAGGGTGAAATGGCTTTTCCTTTATCGTTTAATTCTCAAGGTTGGTTTTGTCAGAGGTTTAGGTGGATAAGATAATGTGGGTGGTGAATGCAATTACTTACACGGTTGTTCACAATGGGCAGGAATCGGAGAGAATTATTCCTAGCTGTGGTCTGCGGCAGGGGATCCGATCTCTTCCTATTTATTCATTATTTGTGTGGAGGCTTTGTCAGCTGTATTAAATTTTTTTGTAGTTGGAGGTCATTTTCATGGTGTAAGATCATTCCCGGAGCTCCTGTTATTACCCCTTTGTGTTTTGCAGATGACACTTTTATTTCTTTCGTGCTGTGGCAGCCAAGATGTTTATTACGAAGTATTGTTTATCGTTGTATTATAGCGGGCATCCGAGCAGCAAGTGAATTATTCCAAATCTGAGATCTATTTTAGCCCCAAGACTAGTGTAGAGGAGCAAGATGTGATCAGTAATTTGTTGGGTGTGCTTAAAGCGGCTGGGTTTCAGAATTATTTGGGTTTACCGTCTGTTGTTGGTCATAATAAGAAGATGGTCTTTGTCTATGTTGTTGATAAGATTTTAAGGAGATTGCAAGGTTGGAAGAGGAAGCTGCTCTCTCGCGCGAGCAAGGAGATTTTATTAAAAACTGTTGCCCAGGCAATTCCAATTTATTTGACGGCTGTTTTTTTGCTTCCAAAGGCTACTTCTGATACGTTTGAATGAGCTTTGAATGGTTTCTGGTGGTCTAATGGCACTACTATGAACTCTGGAATTCGGAGGGCATCTTGGAAAAATCTTTGTTTTCGAAAGGAGGATGGTGGCATCGGGTTCAAGAGTTTGTGTGAATTTAATGTCGCTTTGCTCGCTAAGCAACGTTGGCGTTTTATGACTAATCCTGAAGCATTGTTTACGTCTTTATCAGGTTCAGTATTTTCTAGACAGGTCATTCTTGAATGCACAGCTAGGAACGAACCCGAGTTATATATGGCGTAGTGCGCTTGCTGGGCAGGAGCTGTTGAGGAATGGCTGTGTTCGTTGTATTGGGAATGGCTAAAGCACATTGGTTTTTTCGGATCCTTGGCTTCCTAGTGTGAGCTCTCCTTATATTCTTTTGTAATACCCCAATTTTTAGAAATACTGAAAAGTTTTCATTAAACAATTTTTAACTTATCCTTTCCAATTATTGTATATTCAAATATTACTTATTGTTAGTCATTATTGATAATTAATTATTAACATATAAATTAGAAATATATTTTTATACTTATTTGTCAAAATTAGAAATTTATTAAAAAATTATTAATGAGTTATTTTAAAGAGTTAGTTATTAATTGTAAAAAATATAGAGTAATAAAAATAATATTTTTATTTGTTTTATAATAAGAAAGTAAAAGTAATTATAAGAAAATAAGATAAATGAAAAAAAGAATATGAATGGAAATTTAAATAAAAGAATTAAGCTAATCAAACCACTAGATAAGTAAGGAGTTGGCTCTAAATCAAGAAAGAAACCATGAAATCCAACCAAACCACTTTAAATTGCTGGAAATCAAGAGATATGAATTAAATCGAGCCAGAATTGATCTAATCGAACTAGAGTATTTCACTTAAAACTGTCGATAGGACCAAACCGCTCAAATCTCGCTTTCCTCTTTCTCTCTCACGCGGCACTCTCTTTCTCGATCGCAGAGTGCGATCTCTCCCATGATCAGCCATCCGGCGCCATCTAACGAACTCAAGGCGACGATCGCTGCTGCTGAAGCCAGCGACCACAATTCTGTCCACCTCTTCAACGATCGAAGCTCGTTTCCTCATGAAACCAGGCTCTCGGCTTGCGACGCCACTGTCCCTAACCTAGTCTCACTTTTCGGCAATTTCCTCTTGCACAGTTCAGTTGAAAATCAAGCTATAACACCTTTGAGTTAATGGTTGTCGATGATTTGGTCTTTTGATAGGGATTTGAGGAGATTTTGATTTGGGTTTCAATTTGAATTGGATTTGGGATTTTTTTTATAATTAGGCGTTAAAAGGTGAAATTGATGAGGGATTTGGATTCTCTGTGAAAAATCGAGTCAGTGGCTGTGGTTGGATTCAAAATCTGTTAAAATTTGACTTCTCGGCCACAGCAAGCGCCGGTGCTGACGGCGGCGCCGGCGGAGCTTCGGCGAGACCCAAAAGTCAGAATGATCGCCTCCTCGTGCCAAACTCGAATCTGAATTCCAAATTTGAATGGTATACTTTAAAATTCGGTTGCCTAATTTCGGTATAAAATTTCAAGTTAGAATTTTGTATTTGATTGAATTGATTTTGATTTAAATAAGTTTGTAGTACGAGACCAACAGAATGTTTAGTTTTCAGGTTACTTAGTGAAAGTAAAAGAAGTTTAACTTAATGAGTTAAATAAAAGAAAGAATATGTATATATTGAAAATGTAAATTGTATAATACTGTAATTGGCGGATTGGAAATATTTGTGTTACTCCTGACGGATGGGCGGGCTGTGCCAATACTGTGATAGATATGAAATTGGGACAGATCGAATTATAAAAAAAATATTGCTGAACTTTTTTTATAAAGGGAGATTTTATTAAAGAGTTAAATTTTATTTTGTGAAATAACTAATTGTATTACTAAATAAGAAAATAAATTAATGAAAGAATATATCAGTTATGGCAAATGCAAAATTTGATTTGTATTTAATGAAATTTAATAAAGTATTTGAAAATAGAATTTTAAGTGATATTTTGAGAATAAGCTAAAGTAAAGAAATTTAAGGATTTTATTTTTTGAAACTTTATTATATTTATTTGGTAAAATTAATAAGAATATATAAATATTTACATTTAACTTTAGTAAATGAGATAAATAATTGTTATATTAAATGTCACGGTTCCATGTCATGCATCAAAGACTGAACCTGTGGCGCTTGCTTGAAACAAAACAAGCAAGCCCACAATATTAACCGGTTATCTTGTAATGGAATGGAACATTAGTAAAGAGTGCTCTGAAATTCTCAGCAGTTCTGGGAACGACGTTGTTGTAAAGCTTCACCACTATTCTCCCTTTGAGCTCTCCTCCTATGCTTATGTCTAAGTAACACCTCGGCTTGCGCATTTCTCTGTCTATGGTCTTTGATTCTCTTTCTTTCTGTATTTATGCATGTATAGGTCTTTTAGAGACTTCTGTCTAAATGGAATTAAAGGTTAATTATTAAATTGATTTGAAAAGTAAAATGTGTTTATAAAAGAAAATCAAGTCTAACTAAATGGTTTTAATAAATAGATTTAAGTGATAATGATTTCTTTTAGTTGTTAAAGAAAATAAATGAACTAAAACTATGTACTTAAAGAAATATGGATTTCAAAGTGATAATTAAATTATGAAAGATTTAATTAATTGGTTTTTTTTAAATATAGACTTACAACGTTAATGGATATTGAATGTAGATGAAAATTATGAATAAGATATTATGAGTTTAAATAATAATTAAGAGATAGAAGCAAATGAACGAAATGATAAAAATAAATTTGATTATAGGTTGAAGATTTTCGAATGAATTTATTTGAAAGTAAATTAATCAGTGGAAAATAAACTCTCGCTGTCAAGGTGAATTAATGTTAAGATACTTGAAAGAATTTATCCAGTAATTTATGATCATTGATTTTGGAATTATTAAAATTGTGATATGGAAGTGTGTACTTGAGAATCTTATTGATCATTGTGGATTTTGATTATGCTATGCTTTTGTTTGGACTAATTGATAAACTCAATCCTCATGGGGGTAATACCATCAAGTTATGTACACATAGATCAAAGTAAACACAATTAAAGAGAAAAGTTATTGCCCTGAAAATTATGAAGTGTGAGACAATACTAAAATGTACATAGCAATATATTTTCTTCAGTACTGTCTAAGTGAGAAGTTGTGTTTTGTTGGAATTGTGATTTGTGAAATGCTGATATCAGAAAATTATTTAGATTACCTGTGAAAACTGTTTGAAAGAGGTAGTACTAAATTGTATATAGAAATATATCTTTTTCAAGACTGACTAAGTGGCTATTCATTATGTGGTTGATATGGTATCAATAATAACAAAATAGATGGTTATAAATTCTGTTTATATGAATTTAAATCTATAAATGAGCCTTATTGTGATACTATATTGTATTAGTTAATTTGTAAGCCATGAAATGTTTAAAAATGTTATTACCATTTAAGGGGCACTATATTTTCACAAGTTGACGTCTCATAAAAGTGTCTATGTTTTAGATAGAAGTGATTCAGTTCAACAGCCTTTGGATTTCTTATTTCAGTAAGAAGCAAGACAACAATGTAAATGTGTGTTGGATTGTATGTGTAATTTGTTTATTGAATGGTTAACTCTAGTTGCTCCGTAGATATATATAAAGACATTAGTTAAGAGTAAATGTAAAGTGCAATATTTAAAGAATTGTATTTATGCAATATAACTAAATAATATAAGTGTAAGAGTTTGTTTATTGAAAAAAAAACTATCCTGGAAATTAGTTAAATAAAACTGAAAAGTCTTTAGTCAATATAAATATGACGTATTAAGTATTAAGCAAACTATTTATTTATAATAAGATTAATTCAGATGTAGGTTCTACGTGGTATCTGGTGGCCTTAGGCCTACTTGAACCCTAAGACTGTCACATCTCTAAATTTAGGGTGCAACATTCTTTCTCCTAATCTCACCGGTATGGATTTGATTTGTGTTGCCTATTTATTTCTGGTTGGCAAAAGAGGTGGGATATGGATTTGTTAGAGTCTTTGTTTAGTGCTCAGGAGTTGCTTCTCATTCAACGCCTTCCTCTTAGTTTGCATGATATCGCTGATGGCTGGATATGGGTTTGGGATTCGTAAGGTGCGTGTACTATGAAGTCAGGGTATGGTGTGTTGTATGGCATGCTGGACATTCTGCTTTACTATCGAGGAAGGTATGGGGAATGATTTGGCAAATGGTTATGTGCCCGGGAAAGTTTTGAATTTTATATGGTGTTTGGCTACAAATTTTCTGCTGATGCGAGTTAAGTTATTGAAGAAGAAGGTTGGGGTGGATGTATGTTGTTTTGTGTGCAACGTTGGTAAGGAATCTATCGAGCATGGTATTTTACAGTGTCCACTTGCAGTGGCGTGTTGGAGTGTAGCAGGTTTACGCAGAATCTCTAATTTTGGTCACTGGCACTGGGTTCTAGGTATGACAAGGAGCAGAGGCGGAAGATTTTCATGGTGGCATAGGAACTGTGGCATCATCGCAATCGGGTTGTGTGGCAAGATAGTCGATGTTTAATAGCTTGGGTGGTTCACTTAGCACTCGATCTTCTTCATGAGTGGTTGCAAGCGCAGCAATGTACACATTTTGAGAAAACGAGACAGCAATGTGCTTGGGTTCTTAAATGGCAACCTTCTATGGGTGTTGTGTTGAAGGTTAACATGGATGCGGCTTGGGTGGGCAAAACTAGTCGCATAGGTTTGGGCTCGATAGTGCAGGATAGACAGTGTTTTTGTTTAGGTGGTGTGATGTATGGCGTGAGTAATGTTGTTGAACTTGCTTTTGCTGACTTTTGGGTATCAAGGAGGTGTTAAGCTGGTTAAAGAGCAGATTTTTGGGTAGAAAGGTGGTGGTTGAAAGTGATTGTTTGAGAGTAGTTCAAGCGATTAATAATAGCTCACTTGATTATTCTTATTTTAGTATTTTAGTTCAAGACTATAGGCATCTCATTCGAGATCTAGCTGTAGTATCCATTGCTTTTGTGAAGAAATCAATGAATCAGTGTGTCCATATTTTAGCTCGGACAGTTGTTTCTATATATAGCTTGTAGAATGGGGTCTGTCCCACCATCTATTATTTATGATGTGTTGCATTCTGATTCTAATAATATATGAGCATATTCATATTCAAACAAAAACTAATCTTAATTATTATCTTAAATTCATTTACATTTTTTAAAAATAATCCTTATTGTATATTTAGTCATAAAAATATTTATTTAATTTTTGAAAATATCAAATTATATGACAATATATATAAAATAATTATTTTAAAATTAATTAATCTTTAAGTTTCAACTTGATCAATCTCATTTTTTGGTAAATTCTATCTTACATTTTTCAAAAAATAAAATGATTTATTTATGCATTTGTGTGATTATGTGAGGTGAGAGAATTAACTAACCTACTCATTGAGTTCAGACACTCGCCCTTGCTTTGAAATATTTTTTTTCCTAGGTTATATGTCTTCCATTAATTCATTGTCCTCTAGCATCAGATGTCTAGAAAATTCCTCGATAATTATTTTGAAATTTTAAGTTCTTAAATTATTCTGCAATTACAATAGTCATGTATAATGAATTTAGAAAATTATTGAGATACATTATTTATTGAAGTTTTTATTATGTAAATATTAATATGGGCCGAGAGAACTTTGGGAATTGATCTAATATTGAATATGATACTTGGCTGTTGATAATACTGGCCTGAGTCTAATTCTGTCGAATAGAAAATTTATTTGGTATATTTTTTTGCTTACAACGGGTATTAATGGCCTACTCAAGTTTTAGTGCCAGTCGACCAAAGTAACGATCATGACACACACAATATTGATTAAAGCTTTTGTAGTTAAAAGTGCTTTAATTCATACATTCCAACCTCTTTATAACAATGAAAATATATTAAAATTTTAATTAAGTACATTTATTGAATTTTTTTTATGAAAAAATTGAAATTGGTAACTTGTTAATTTCTATTTCTTTACTTAAAAAAACCGTGGTCTTTTATTTTTCCTATTTTTTAAAAGAAATGACTAATCTCAAAAACAAAAATTTCAATTTTTATGGAAAAAACAAAATCAACAAAATATGAGAGATTGAATTAAAAAGAAAAAGGTGATCATCTAATAAGAAAAGATCGAATATACCAATTGTTCTCACAACTTGTGCATAAAAGTCTTGCAGTCCCTTATATTTTAGAAATAACCTTGTGACCCCCTAAACTTATTTTTTTTATAATTTATGCACATCTGACCATGTCAAGAAATGAGATGTGAACTACATGCGTGAAATGGGTGAGCTGGTCATATAAGAGCATCTTATGTGGCAACCTACTAAATTTTATCTTCTTCCATTAGATCCCACTTGTTTTTCTTCAATCTCAAATACCCAATCTCCTTCGAAACTTTGAAATTTCATTTTGAATTATAGTAATCTGCAAATTTATATCACCTTCTTCCGTAACTACTCCTAAAAACTGATCTAAAATTGTCAATAAAAGGCCAATTGGTCTTAAAAGTTGCACGCCTAAGGTCAGCATTGGACTCTACCTCTTTTGTGATTCCCATAACAGTCATCAAATAATTTAACTACAATTTTCTTTTTTCCTTTTCAACTATTTTAGCCAAACAAAGCAACCTTTTTGTCTTTGTAATTTTCTCGCTGTTTGATAAACCTCCTTTAAACAATTTTCATAATGCCTCTACACAATTAAAAGGAAAATTCCTAAAAAATCTATTGGTATCTAAAAATCCAATGATAACAATTTAAGAGTTGCTAGTTCTAGCAACATGGAAAGTAAAAATGATCATTTTAATTTAAGAAGAAAGGGAAAACAAAAAGAAAAAGGGGATAAATTTGAAGTCTTTGCATCAAAATAGAACTCACTTGGATGAAGAGATCTAAGAAAGAGCAAAGTGAAATGGATAAGTCAAGGAATGAAAGCAATAGCTACGAAACTTGTTGCGACAGAGATGCAAGAGGAGTTCTTCGAACTCCAGCAAGAACTCCATTAAAGGATGCGATTAGAGGCTAGCTTGACATTTGTTATGCAAGCATAGGCTTATATTAATTTGGTTAATAATTCGAAAATGGAACAAACTTAAGATCGAAGATGAAACAAACACAAAATCAAAAATAGAGCATGATTAGAAATTGAAAGCAACTTTTATGCATTCCTCCTTTTTTTTTTTTTTTCTTTTTTTTTTTTTTTTTTTTTCTTTCTTTGAAGTTTTAAGGAAAAGAAAACAAAAAGAAACAGAATAGGATAAAAAATTAGGTAAGATGATATCCAACATGGCATCCTAATTGCCAATTGTCTTGCCACTAGTCCACATCATCGCGCATGTTATTCACCTGACGCTTTTAGCTTTTGCTAGCATAGCCACAGAACTTTTATGCGTAAATTTAGAGGACAATTAATGTATTTAGCCAATAAGAAAATGAATAAGGGAAACTCCATGATAAGATAGTTCATAGGCCGAATAAGTAAATTGTCCCTTATACTTGTGCAAAAAAGTATTTTTGCTATCTTAATTTTCAAAATTATCTTTTAGCTCCTAGATTTGTTCTTTTGTAATTTATATATGTCTGGTCATATAAGAAATTTGAGCGTGATATACACTCGCCAAATTAACGAGTTAGATTTGCTAGGATTGCATGATGTGGCAACCACACTATGGGCCAAATGCATAAATTGCCTCTTATAATTGAATAAAAAAATCTTTTAATTCAACCACATCATCGGCTAAATGCATAAATTGCCTCTCATAATTGAATAAAAAAATTTTTTGATTTCCTCAACGTTCAAAATGACTTTTTTGCCCATGGACTTTCTTTTTTCTTTATGCACCGGCCAAATAATGGTTTTTTTCCACGTAACTATCTTACTATCTTACGTATGTCACATTATTTGTGAATAATGATTGAATACATCCATTACCCGCGTACTTGTATAAAAAAAGTATTTTAGTCATCTCAACTTTCATAATTACCTTTTAGCCCCCTAAACTCGTTTTCTTTTATAATTTATACAGTGACCAAGCAATGGTCTTTTTCCACATCAGCACGCATGTTTTACACTCAGATAATCTGTCTCTAACCAAGCATGTATAAATTATAAAAAAAAACGAATCTAAAGGGTCAAAAGATCATTTTGAAAGTTAAAGTGGCTAAAAGACTTTTTATGCAAATACAAAGGCAATTGATGTATTCAACTACAGTTCATAGTATTCCAGTTAATTATAAAAAACATATCTATTCAAACATTTGTGAATAAAAAACAAAATAAAATTCTCAAAAAGAATTAATAAAAATAAAATGAACACACTAAAATTAAAAAAATAATAATAACTTTACTATTATCCCAATTATACCCACGTTGTGGCATTTTATTTTTTATTTTTTTTTTATTCATAAAGAAAAGGCATTTTAAATAATAATAACCATGTGAAGGAAGATTACCGAAAAGGTGTTAGGACAGTTACTGGAAAATTAAAAGTTGAAGATATAACACTGCCTTCATTATATTGCAACATCATAAAAAATAAGAGTAAAAAAAAAAATGTAGTAAAAAAAAATGTTGCCTCCTTGTAATAATATTACAGTGTTTTTGACGCATACGAGATATTAAAAGGAACTTTCATGATTGTTCCTTCTTTACACAGAAGCTAAGATGTGATTAAATTATATACAAACAAAATAACATACAACAATTGACAAAATCACTGCATACTCGTATCATTAAGCACCTGCTGGCACTTGAAATAAATTACATGCCAAGGGAAACACAATTATACTTGTATATTTCCTTCAACAGAGTTATCTCCGAGACCGATTTGATTGTGTTACCCATTGTTAGAACTCAGGACGCTTTGATAGATTCCATTTGG
Organism: Jatropha podagrica; assembly: GCA_947857235.1. NCBI lineage: Eukaryota > Viridiplantae > Streptophyta > Magnoliopsida > Malpighiales > Euphorbiaceae > Jatropha > Jatropha podagrica. Next base: position 29,963 of record CANUEP010001930.1, read on the forward strand.
AAAAAGCAAATTTTACCACTTCTAGAACCACATGTTCTACAAGCTAATTCCTGCTGCTTCTATTGCGGCCGCCATTGAGGCTGATGCCTCTTCAAGGGTCCGCTTCTTCTCAACCGTGTTGAAGGCCTCGATAATATCTCCTTCTTCCCAATCATCGTAGTCTTCCATCCCAATACCACACTCTAGCCCAGCATTTACCTTTCACAAAATTATTGTTTCTTTTCATGATAAAATAAATAGCAATGGCAATATTGCAACTAGGTTCATAGTGCACTGCCTTCGCCAGTTCTAGAGTCAATAGTAAAACAAAAGAGTTCATTTTTGGTTCATTTTATTTATTAGATACATTTTTTAAGGGTAAGCAGCTAAACAGGCACAAAGTGTCCTGCACCTCAACTGATTAGAACCCCATCCACTTATAAGCCCTTGTTATACTCTGTATTTTCCAATGTGACTCTTTTCCCAACAAAAGATTCATGCACTGACTAAAAAGATTCCTATGACGTATTCATCACCTTTCATAATGACAAAAGGCTGCAGAAAAACAACTGATATTTCATGATCAACTATCTAATGTCATAGTTCAAAACAACTACCACACTTTGGGAAATACGTCCTCTCATATGCCTTAATATAGAATTCTCTGCCATCTAGCCATTTTCATGCAAAGAAAAAATTGACATCCAAACTGGAACATAGGTCGAGAAGGACATGACACAGACACCAAGAGCATTTACATGTACTGCTCGCAAATACTGAACTACTGAACTATAAATTGGACATGCAATAGCTTATAAGACATACCTCCTTCACAATTTCCTTTACTCGTCTCAATGAATCAAGAACACCAATATGGACCGTCTTTCTATTTCGAACAACCTTAATGCCACAGCCTTTCACTACTTTCCCATCCATTACCATGCATCCAGCAACACGACCACTGCCACTGCTAAAAACAGCCCGGACTTCTGCTGAGCCAATTGTTTCTTGTTCCTATTAATAGACGTGCAACTCTCAAGTGTAAGTCTTTAGCTAGACAAAATTCACAAATCAAAGCAAAAGTAGGACATGCCCGCCAGCCGAAAAGACTCATGGTTCTAAATCCATATTGACAACAGTGATTACATATGCGAGAATGAATTCAATGAAAAGAACTAAAAGCAATATATATACATCGCTCAAGCAATACAAATGAAAGAACAGTGCAAAGCTTTTAGCATTGGGTTTATATGATTTGAACCAGTGATATCCAAGCTACCATGGAGAAATCTTACCATTATAACAAGACACACCTCACCCCACAATCAAGAGAGAGAAAATCAGAGAGAGAGAGAGAGAGATTAGCATTAGATATAGAAAACTCATTGACACTCCATTTAATCAAGATATTTTTCAGAAATGCTGTACACCAGTAAAAAAGCATGAAATATTAGCATTGCTATTATGTGACATGCTGAACAAGTGTTCATTGTGGGAAGAAAAGCAAATGGTAGCAGATTAATTCACTCCTAAAGTTTTTACTAAGATGTCAGCAAACGGTAGTCTTAACAAACAGCTTAAAGTGCACAACTAAAATTTCATACCTGACAAGGTCAGGTACATGGATCCTATTCTTCATTTCATTCCTTTTACTGCCAATACTTTGTGAATTATGATACTACACCAGAAAAACCTTTGAACATTTATAAATTAACTAATGGACAAATTATGAATGTTCCCGAAAATTAGAGGACAGTTATAGTTTTGATCTCCCCCATCCTTGGAAAAGGTTATGCTCCTACTGACGCTCCATCTTATATCTTTACCTATGTTAATAATCCATAGAATTAAAGTGGGCCAGAGGTCAAAAGCTAAGGTTTCACTAATTTAGCCAGAAAAGGAAAAAAAAAAAAAAAAACAAAATTCAAGTCTCTTTTCAATTCATAATTCTATTATTTAAGTTTTTCGCTACATTCTTCTACTAGAGTATTAGAAATTGGGTTCATTATGTTCATGTTTGATTGGAAAATTATGTTGTCAGTTCACTAACTCCTTTCTTTTTAAGTTGAATCCTCCCTCATTTTTTTAAACCCTTAAACACAAAACAATTAGTCAAATTTTCTAAAAACAGCCAAATGAATAAATATACTCTTGTACTTTACGGAACAAACTGTGGCAACTCAAACTTTGTGAGTGACCGATTATGATCCTGAAGCTAACATTGTATCCTTCTTCATACTAGCAATTACATTTTTGTGTTTTTGGCATTTATGTGCAATATATTCACTTAATATGTGGTTTAGTATAACGTTTGGAACAATAATTTTCACACTTTTCAACTATCTAATAAGTGTTTACTTGATTTAATTTTAGAAATTTAAGTATTTAATAAAATAGTTTTTGCAAATTGAAGTATTTAATTGATATAATTTTATAAATTGAAATGTTCAATACGTCGAAGTAAAATTGAGCGTGCCACAAGATTTTTTACATAAAGTATATGAGTGAATTTATGCATTGAGCCAATTAAAAACACATAAATAAACAAATAAGTATGAAAAACATATAAATAAACAAATAAGTATGAAAAACATAAAAAAAAAAATAATAATAATAATTGATGAATTAGCACATAGGATTGATTTGTTACATGATGAAAGTGCCAAATTAACAGGATGGTTGATGACAAAAGGCATGGACAAAAAATAGATGAACATCAATAATTAAACTGATATTATGGAGGACAGCTCAACAAGCAGGCATTCAAATAATCAACTCCAAGAAAGTCCAAACCAAAGGTTTGTAAAGTTATGTTCAACAGTATTAAAAACACATGAGAAATAGAGTATGTAAAATTACACAAAAACTCAGTCTATCAAATATTCAACATCTTCTTTTCCCCTGAAAAATCATCCAAAGCAAAACTTCTCACAGAGGAAAAACACAACTTCGAACAAATTTCCATGCAGCAAAGGTTAAAGTAAATGACACCTATCCATGTGATAAAATATGATATTCACATTGCAATCTAAAATTTTGTCAACAATAACCAAGAATTGTGAAAAGAGATGGAGAAAATAATGCTCTGGTATGTACCTTGACAGGCTGCAGAAGTCCTTCCATTGCATTTCGTGCATCATCAATGAGATCATAGATGACTCTATACAGCCGAATCTCTACACCTTTGTTTTCTGCATAGCTCTTTACAGAACCTGGTGCTTTGACATTAAATCCTAAAATAATAGCTTCACTAGCAATGGCAAGATCAACATCACTTGTGCTTACATCCCCAGTTGCTTGCAAGAGGAACTTAAGGGTGACATTCTCTTGAGGGAGCACCTGTAAAGCTTGTCTAACTGCTTCAATAGATCCCTGGTCATAGTCAAAAAAATAGTTTCCTTGAAGACAATGTCCAACCCTCATCCATGATCACAGTAAAAATTTAATAATACCTCAGGCTCAGTGCAACACATATGAAAGTGCATAGATTATCATTTGAAGGAAGAATTGTCGCACTTCTATTGGAACATTTCATTTTTCTTTCAAATAGCTATTAGAGATAGCAAAAGATTTCCATGGATGGATTAAAACGGTTTCTCAGTTAACCCCAAAACCAATTATTTGTGATTCAACCACTTACCTTCAGTTGTTTCCACCCAAAAAAAAAAAAAAAAAAAATACTTTTACTTTGCCAACCTGGCAATAAAAGTTTTAAAAAGCCAAGTTGAATTGAGCCAGAAAAATAAATAAACCATATTAAAAATTAGTTTTCAGTCATCTTTATAAAAAGACCTGGATAAAAATACCTGACAAAAATGGATTTTAATCTTTAAACAGGGCATTTAATTTTCTGGGGCAAAAATACAGTATCTATTCTACTTATAACATCATTTAATTTTCTTGGCAGTTTTCAGGAAGCTGGTTTACTTGCGGTAGTTTTATTTAGTTTTCTATTTTTCTATTTCCCCTATGTAGACAAAAATAGGCTAATCAGTTTCTTAGTTTGTGGATGGTTGTTAAACAAGTTTTTATTAGGGAGTAATTATTTTAATGGGTAGTTGTTAGGCTTTATCTTCACTCTATGTTGTAAAACGCTGTGGATTAATAAATAATTAAGCAGAATTTAACAAAGGATTTGAGTTCCTAAAACTCAAAGATTATATAGTTCTCTCAACAAGCCTAAGAGATTATTAGGTTCTCTCTTAATTAGCCTACCATAATTCTATTTTTGTTCAATCAAATGGACTCATACCTAGACCATAAACTCGAGACTGTAGAAGCAATTCTCCACTAATTTCAAATTTTAGTTGCAATTATACTAAAGTTAAAATTTTAAAATACAATAATATTGTTTTATTACTATCTAAGATGGTGTTTAATAACACCATGCAGCACTTGAAATAATTAGATTTAAGTTGTTTGATAATGATTATCTACATATCACCTAAAAATCTCAATCAAGCAAAAACAAAAATTTTAACTCAAAATTTTTAGTTAGTGCAATAAGTGAATGGGCTTTTAGACAACCTCACCATTTGAAATTTACAGCACTTGAATTATTTAGATCTTCAAATTCAACTCTTATCCTTTGGTTGGATGGGAGTATTTTTTCTTTTAAGTAAAGAAAATAACTATGGAAAATATCTAGGGAAATATATTTTTTCCATGTTTGGGAAATGGGAGGAAAATATTGAAAGAAGTAATATTTCATTTATTTTTCACTGGGGCCCACATGTTTTGAATCTCTCCAATTTGGAGAGAAAATGATGTAGGAAAGTTGAAATTTTAATATTTTTATTAAATTACCCAAATGCCCCAATTAATAAACAAACTTTAATGTTTTCTTCAATGCTACATTATTTAAGTGAGAACATAATTCTCAATTTTCAATAATAATATCTTCTTTCCTCTATAATTTTACCATTTCCAAACGAAGGAAAATAAATTTATTTTCCTTCATTAAATCCAAACACAAGTGTGGAAAATAACTATGGAAAGAAAATTGATTATCCCTCATTATTTTTCTTCGTTTAATATTTTACATCCTCTCCTTTCCAAATGAAGGGTTAAACTTTTAGCAATTAATTTCAATTTTACCAAACAGCATCTAAATTAAAAGGAATTTTATAATTTTTTTTTTCTTATTCGCCACTTTATTTTGTTTTTCTCTCTATTTCCTACACATCCTACTCTCTCTCTCTCTCTCTCTCTCTCTCTCTCATCCATGGCTTTCTTTCACACTCTAATCTCTATATATAAACAAAAAAAGAAAAGAATGAAAAAGAGAGAGTGAAGATTGAAAAGAGACCTAGAAAAAGGAACAAAAACAAGAATGAAAGAGAAAAAGAAGATTGAAAGGAGACTGAGAAAAGAAACAAAAAAAGGAAGAAAATAAAATGGTAAAGTGATAGAGATTAGAACGCAAGAACAGTAAGGAGAAACAGCATTGATTGAAGGGCAGATTTTGTAGTAATAGTATTAGATGAAGAAAGTTGAAGATAACAATGGAGAGGGACAAAAAATGACTGTAAACAGTCCCCAGGACTTGAGCCCGAAGCAGATACTCTGCTCAATACAACAAAAGAGAATAAAAGATGCCTTTCCTTGATTACTGCAAACATATATATATATAGAATCATTCCTAACAAACATGCTGAGCTGTCTGAATCCCTTCCTTGCTGCACACCGCTCCCCTTCGTTGCTGATTTATTCCTTCTATAATAAACCAAAAACGGTTTTGCACTTGATGACGTGGCATTCCTATCATTACCGCCCCTTTCTGAAAAAGCCTTGTCCTCAAGGCTGAAATTTGGAAATTGTGGCTTCAGGTCAGACTCGTTTATCCAAGTTGCATCTGTTTCGCTTTGCCCCTGCCACTGAATTAATACCTGAGGTATTAGGCCTGAAGTGGAGTGCAGAGATCGCCGCTGGCAAACTTGATATGGCTCAACCAATGGACCTGCTTCTATGTCGAGACCATCCGGCAACTGTGCAATGACTGGATGGTTGCCAACTACCCTCTTGAGCTGAGACACATGGAGTACAGGGTGTATTTTGGATCCCAAAGGCAGTTGGAGCTTATAAGCAACAGCCCCTACCTTCTTGAGTACTTCGAAGGGTCCGTAGAATCTAGCAGCCAGCTTGTCATTGACTCTATTGGCGACGGATTGCTGCCTATGTGG
>CANUEP010001931.1:0-28051 GCA_947857235.1 Jatropha podagrica
TATTAAAATTTAGCTAAATAATTTCTGAAAGTTTAGTTTTCAACCAAATTCTCAAATTAACACTTAACATACTCTAATTATCTAAAATCCTTTAGTATTGCTATAAAAATTCTGCAATTAAGTTATTTATTTAGTCCAACCCAATATTAATCTTTAATTAACCAATTTCTCGGCCAATTTATTTTATCAAATCCCATGATTAATTTAAATCTCATATTTAATTTTTTTTAACTAATAAAAATTCCCTAATTAAATCAATTTACCACCATAATACTAAAATTTAAACAACAATTCCTGAAAATTAAGTTCAGTACCCTTCATCATAATCAAAGTCCAAAAGTCATAAATGGAAGGTTTGGATCACATCTCGAATTTGTTGAACGGCTGGATCGCGTCTGAGGAGAAAGGAGACGGTGGTCGGAGCTGTGAGTTGGGCCTACTGCGGAGGAGCAGGCGGCGCTGCAGTGGCTGAGCCGCTACTGCTGGAATAAGGGCACGACAGAAACGAAGGAGAGAGGAGGAATCGGAGCTGTGGCATTGCTGCAAGGAGAGAGATGGAGAGCTGCGGTTGCCGTCCAAGCCGCGTGCGGAGGAGCTGCGGACTGCAGCGACGAGAGGACCGTTGCTGACTTGCGCGAAAGAGAGGAGGTGTTGCTGCGGTGGTTGGAGTCGCAGTGAAGAAGAGAGAGAGATGGGGAAAGAAGAGTGATAGAGAGAGAAAAGGAGACTGTTGTGATGGTGGCGCGATGAAGATCGTGGTGGCTAGAGTTGCAGCAAGAGAGAGAGAGCTTGCCAGAGAGAGATGGAGACTGAGAGGAAGAGGCTGTGTTGTGTCGATGAAGAGAAGAAGGAGAGGAAAATAAGAAGAAAAGAGAGAAAAGAAAGAAAAGGAAAGAAAGAAAAAGAAAAAAAAATAAAAAAAAAATAAAAAAAGTTAAAATTATTAATAAAAACAAACTGTCCGTCGATAATTTATTTAGGAAAAAAAAATAGTAACGCATAGTATTTTTTAAAAATATCCGATTCGAGTCTAATTTTAATTAATTCTGTCTAATAAAAAAAAAATTTGTCCGATTTTTATTCGATTAACGGTTACTCGATTAATTTTAGAGTAAACCATAATAATTTTCGATTCCGATAATATTACATGACATAATATTATTAACTAATAATTTAATAATTAAATTTAAATGAAAATTATTTTAAAATAAAAATTTCTCAATATTACACAAAATCTCTAACTAAAACTAGATTTAACAAACTAAATTGTAATCTCTCAATTTGCAGCCTAAATGCCAAGGAGGAGTGTTGGCAGAAGTGATGCTTAGGCTTTCACTTTAATTATTTTAAATAATACTTTTTATTTTCTTATAAAAATACTCATAGATGGTAGCTTTATTTTATTTTTGGTTAACTTAATTTCATTTGTAAGTTGAGAAGTATTAGCTAGAGAGTTAGTTAAAAGTATTTTGTGAACTATTGGTATAAACACTCATTTTTGCTGAAATGAAAATGTTGTTGTTGTTGTTCTTTCTTTTTTTTTTCCAGTACTCCTTCGTGATTCCTCATTCATCTCATATCCAAATCCAATTCTTCAATCTTTCATCAACTGCCGCCATTATTTTCAATAATTTCGATAATACCCCTTCTGTGACTCCTTACCATATCCTTCTAGAACACAAAATAAACAAAAATTCCTGGTCGACATCAAATTCTGGAATTGACCTTGAACTGTCCTTCCCTAGCATTTACACTCTAAGCAAATTAGAGTGGGTGTTGTTGCTACGGCTACACATGGCAACCTATGACCATGCGTCGGTGGTGTATTTGCTAAGAGAACTAGTGAAGCTAATGAGTGAGATGGCCATCTAAAATTCTCGATCTGGTAATTCTCTTTCTTATTGTTGTTGTCGGTGTCAGGATTGTATTTGGAGGTTCGGTTGGAGTTAACAGTGGTGTTTGGAGAAGTGGAAAGTTAGAGTAGGATGAGAGAAAATTAGAAGAAAAGTGAGGGTATTATTACCTTTTTCCTGTATGATTGTGATGGTATTTTTGTCTTTTTCACATATTTTAATGGAAAAATAAAAAAAGAAAAAGAGGAAAGGATTGAAGGGTTTAACGGAAATAAACTTTGAAAACTATTATTTAATTTTGATAAAATACGATAACGAATTAGTTTAATTAAAACTCAGATGAATAATTATGTTTCCTTTGATTAATCAATCAATCAATCAATTTCAGTTTTATGGCCATAATTTTAAATTTTAGGTCAATATTTTAATATTTTTTGTTATTTTAATTCTAATAGTTAATTATTTTCTATTTTTAGTTTTGAACCACTGTTACATAAACAATTAACAACTAACAATTAACATCATCTAATAGCTAACAACTACTAAAACAGTTAAAAACTATTGGAACAGTTAACAACTACAAGTTATAGAACAACTAACAACTACTATAATAGCTATTATTATCCGACAGATCCTTTTATCTCAATTAGATAAGCAATAATTAAAAGGTAATTTAGTTAAATATTCTTTTTTTTTCTAGAATTGAGTTTATCCAAATATTTTCTTTTTCTTACTAAATGTGTTTCGTTAATTTAGACTTTTTTCTTATTTTACTGTACAATACTTTTAGAAGACCAAAATAGTATTAATAATTTCGTTCCAATTTTATTCTTGTCCAAATTTTTCTATTAAATTTTATTTCTTTTAATAAAAAAATTAATAAAAGGGTAACGAGTCGTTTACTTTTATATTTTTACAATTGAGATGATTCAATCATTTTCTTAATTTATTATTGTGGAAAATTTAAAAGTGTTAAAATTAACAAAATGGAAGTAATATGTTAGAAAATATTTTCCAATTAACCCATTTTTATTGTTGGAATATTAAATAAACATATTAAATTCTTTAATTTATAAATCATTAACCAAATTTCAAAATATAGAAATTTTTTATTTATTTAAAAAGTTATTGTATAATATTAGAAAATGTATAAAAATTAATATATTATAGTAGTTGTTATTGGTTAATGGTAGACGGGTGATAGTGGCGGCTAATAATGAATAATAACCAATGGTAGTAACTGATAGCCGATAATAATTAGTTGATAAAATAAATTGCAATGTGATTATTTAAGAATATTGTTGTTTTTTCAGAATTTTAAGATAGGTTAAGTGTGATTCAAAAAGTAAAGTAAGATCAATGAATTTAATTTTTATTGTTGCTATTATAGGATGTGTGTTTCATATTCACCGCACCATTTGTTAACTATCAAAATTGAATTTTGAGAATTCGTCAATTTGATAGATATTGAAAAAGAAAATACATTCATAGAGCCCATGTATAAATCTGTAAGATATAGATAAAAATGGAGAGAGAAAAGAGAGGCTTAAGCCTGCAACTATTCTAATGCTTAAGTCAGTAAAAGAATAATAAATAGTTGTAATTGAATGAAATATTGTATTGTCTATTGTATGAACCTTGCTTAGATATCACGTACATGAGTAGGGAGTTTGATAGCCTTTACATGAAGGTAGAAAAACCTTAATGAGAGTTGTAGCGGAAATCCTTATTGAATATATATTCGTGAAGTAATAAGATAAGATATCCTAATACTATTCTGATTCTATTCAAATAAAATTATTTGATATTAAAATATAAATTACTGTTTAGTCCATAATAAATATGTATATTCTATCAAATATAATATTTTATATACATATATATATATATACATATATTATTTTTATTTTAATATATTATATAAATAGAAATATTTATTAATGTTGTTAGATTAATAAATACAAATAAAATAACAAAAAAATATTAATATTAAAAATAAATAATCTTTTAGTAACTATTTTTATGAATTTAACGATGTAAAAATATAATATAAATGCAAATCAAATATAAGTTGATACTAGGGATGATCATGATTGAGTCGGATCGAATTATGTAAAATTTATATTCAATCTGCGAAGATTTTCATATATCCATGTCTATATCTACTCCACTCAGATTTGAATCAAATATCGAAGCGGATTGAATCAGATCGAATCGGACTAGACATATATCTTTTTTTTATTATGATTTAGAAAAATAAAATAACAATTTGATAATATTTATATTGTTTATTGTGCTTGAAAACACACAAACTTCTAATAATAATTAGAAATATTATATACTATGACAACTAGAAGAAAATTTAAAAATTGTTAATGACTTGTTTGGAACAAATGAATAATGGTTTTAGAATTCATTTACAAATGAATTTGTCATGTTTGGTATGCTATAATTTAAAATAAGAAATTTAATTTAATTCCATAAAATTATGTTTGTAATAAATTCTTAAATGGAAATTCATTTGTATTTATTTTCTAAAATACCCTTAACATAATAATCTAATAAAAATAAATAATAAATACCAATTTATATTTAATATATACAATATCATAACTTTTTATTTTTTTACTAAGATATAAATAATAAATTTCATATAAATAATACACTCACATTCCACCCTAGCTAATTAATTAATTAATTATATAAATATAAATATAATATATAAAATAATTATAACATTCATTATAATAGTTTTTTTAATTTGTATAAAATGTCTCCGTTCAAGAAAAAAAATGTGTAAAATATCTTCTTCATTTAACTAATTAATTTAAAAACTACAAAAATGTTTGAAAAAGTTATTATTGTTGTTAATTATATATGAAAATATTAGTGCATATGACAAAAACTGTAATTTCATACCAATAGCTATGAAGTCCAAAAAAAAAAAAAGAAAAAAGAAAGAAAATACTTCAGTTTATAGAAGAGTAGTTTGGTCAATAAAGTTTAATGTTTTATTATTATGATTAAATTTGATAAAATAAATAAGTTAAATAAGTAAAAAAAATTAAAAAATTGAATTTGTAGAAGAAAATGGTAGTTTTGTTAAAAAAATTGGAGTGTTTAGTTTGATGGAATTTATTTAAAAATTTCATCAATTTTTATAGAACTTAGTGTAGTTAAATTCAATTCCGTGAAATTGAATTCTTAGAATTGAAATCTATTTTTTTTATTCTAAATACGAAAATATAGATTTCTAAATGAATTTCATAAAATCTATTTATTCTAAACGGGGTCGGAAATCATAGTAGTCATTAAAATGTTCAATTCATATTATTTTGTTTCAAGTAAGATTGAAAAAAGAAAAAGAAAAAGGGAGAAGGGTGAAAGAGTTGAAGATAAAAATTTAAAATATAAATGGAAAAGGAAGAATAAAAAGAAGAATATAGGCAACTCTAAAATCTATAATTACAAAGAATAATTTTAGAAACATGAGAGAAAAGAATTTGAATTTATCCCATAACTATAAATAAAATCTATATTCAAATAAATTTTATTTTAAAATTTCATATCCAATCCACCGCTAAATGGATTGAATTTTATTTTAATAATTGAATTATTTGATAAAATTGATATTGCAATATAGTTGCCCGATATTAATTAATTAACAAAGTTATTTTTGAATATGAATCAATCGCATCATCAATTGAATCAAATTCCTTTTAATTTTAAGAAAATTTCAAATAAATTTTAAAAGATTTATATAATTAAAAATTTTGTCGTATTAGACCATATTGTAAATTTATTTCAAACACAAAATATAATTTAACTGAATTTCAAATATAAATTTATCATAACAAATATAAAAATTTATTTATAGAATTTGTTTTTACCAATCAATTTCACGTTCTTGTATAAATCAATACCAATCGGCAATTGGGTCTTTGCAGTTAAAACCCTACTAATCCTCAATACTATTCACCGTCGGCTCTCCCCATCATTATTCTCCTCAGCGCCAGATGCCTCCTAAGCGTCTCGCCGAAAATCTGCCGCCTCCCTCTGACGAAGAGGGAGAGGACGAAGAAGAAGGAAGCAGCTCTGACGAGGAAAACGACAACAGTGTATATGAGCAAAACGACAAAGAAGACGAAAAAGACGATGACGACGAAGAGGAAGAGGAGAAATCATCCTTGCTGAAGAAATCAATCGTCCTCGCAACTCCTCAAAAATCCGACTCGGCTACTGACTCGGACTTGGAGTCAACTCAGCCATCCCCTTCTCCATCCGCATTCACCATAAAGCTCTATAAGCCCCCTCCAAAATCATTCAGATCCTTGTCAAAGCGACCTTCCGAGCCCGAAACACCGGCCAGTAATAAAAAGAGTAGAGGCGGCGGCGGCGATGATGGAGATACCAAGAATAAGGGTCCGATTCAACGGCTGTGGAGCGAGGACGATGAGATAGCGATCTTACATGGGTTGAGTCAGTACAAGTTCGAAAAAGGCGCCGATCCTTACGCCGATATGGGCGCCTTCCATGACTTCATTAAGAAGTCCCTCCATGTCGATGTGTCGAAAAATCAGCTCATAGACAAAATCAGAAGGCTAAAGAAAAAGTACCAAAACAACCTTGATAGAAGCGAAAATGGCGAAGACCCGGTTTTCTCTAAACTCCATGATAGTAAATCCTTCGAGCTTTCGAAGAAAGTCTGGGATGAAAATGTAAAACAGAGTGGCAAAGCTAATAACAACTCTGCCGCCACCGTTGCCGGCACCAGCACTGCCGTTACTTTGGCATTGCCGAGTGGGAGGGGACATGATCTAAGATTGAGGAAAACATTCAAGGTTTTGAATGAAGAAGAAAATAACAGAGAAGAGAAGTTTGAAGAGAAAAGTGAGATGTTAGAGGAGACTTATCCGTTTTTGAAGGATTCATTTGAATTACTAGGGTTATCTGCGGGATTAAAAGTAACTTTGAAAGAGAAATTGGGGTTGATTGAGGAAGGAAAGTTGAAAGAATTGGAAGGGAAGTGGAAAAGATTGAAAGAAGCTGAACTAGAGTTGTTTGTGCAGAGGATGGAATTGGTTCATGAACAGGCTAAGATAACATTGGATTTAATCAAGTAATTAAGAGAGGGCTCTCTCTTTTGTAAGCAGTAAGCTCTGCCTCTGCCTCTGGTATGGACTCTAATTCATTTTGTCTTTATTGGGTTCTGTTTCTTTTGAGTGTTAAAAGTTATCCCAAATTTTGCTTTGCTCAAGAATTTTGGTCTTTTTAAGTATTGGCAAAGAAGGAGAAGGTAATTCAAGTTCTGTTGGTTGTCTTCCCTCTTTAGCTTCTGAAATCTCAATTTTTGGTGAGCTTTGGGATATAATATACAATTTGTTACATCAATATATTTTGTTTATGAACAGGTTTATTGTGAATTTAGAATTTTAATTACTCTTTCTCTTTTCATACTAAAGGCCATTTTTGTTTGGTACTCTCCAGGATTGAAAATGGATAGGCCATTTTTGTTTGAATAACCTTATTTTATATTTACATTGTACAGTTTTTCAAGTATAAGAATTTTTAAATTTAGGTATTCATTTTAATTCTGAGGTTAACAAAACAAATCCTAATAATGCATTTAAATTATGAGTCAAGCAAACAGATAGATATAGCTATGAATTAGAGATGCTCAATTCAAATTCAAAACTCCAATGGAGCTTGTCTTGCTTTGCTTTGCAGTTTCCATGTGGTTGGATATACTAGTTAAATAAATAAAGGACTAACCATAAAAATTTATGTATGTCGAAATGGTGTAAAATACAAAAGTTTACAAGTTAAAGTGGCTAGAGAATTATTCCCCATTTTGGTGGCAATCTGCACGTACAAGTCTAATCTCCGTGTCTAGTTTGTTATGTTGAGTGTGTTTTTTATACTAGTGGTTTCCTATCTTTTAGTTTCATTGTTTTCCTTTCCTGTGCTTTGTTTTTTCTTTGCAAGAACTCATTCTTATAGGTTCATCTTGCTTTGCATTGGACCATTCTTGTCCAAGTATTTCTTTCGTCAGAAATCTCTTTGACTCCCAATTTTTTATCTTTGAAACTGAAGAATTGCAAAAATAGAATTTAATGCAGCTCAGGTCTACCATTAAGAAGCAGAGGAAGCTGTTAGTCAAATAGAATCTCATAAGAAACCACCATAACTTTGAGCGTCTAGTTAATTGAAGATTCTTTCTTTACTAAGTGTTAATTGAGTCTATCCATTTGAACAAAATCTAAGTGCAACTCTGTGAAATCTTAAATTATGTTACTAAAATTTGCCCTTTTTTTTTTAGGACAAAAAAATAGTATTATCAGAGAATCCAACCAAATTCGGGATGGCTGAAGTTGGATTTCTAAACTCAAACCTAGAACTAAGAGGAAGTCAAGAATTGTAGGTTTAGATCAACTTGAACCCGAAGTGGTTTAAACACTTAATTGAAATTTTTTTAGTGGTTTAAGTACTTGATTGTAAAAATTTTGCTATCAGATATTAAAATAGAAAATATTGAGAATTTTGAATACTAAATTTATAATTAACCCTAAAGAATAATATATTGAAGGATATTAGACTCGTACATGTTGGGATAAAAATAAAATAAAATATATCTATAGATCCCTTTATCATATATAAGCAAGAAACGAGGATTAATTGCGGGACTTATTGTACAAAATGTATACTGTTAGGAGGAAAATTTAGTTTTAAGCAATGCAATTTGGAAGATGACTGTTATTCTCAACGTTTATTAAGGAGTCATTGACGGCAAATGCCACCAATTCCATTTGAGCCGTTAAGGATTTGAACCGATGCTCAAGAAATTTTACTCAGATTATGGTTCCCAAATCTATATTTATGATTTATCAATACGATAGAATCTAGAAAATTTTTTTATCAACTGGATGATTCATATTTTTGTTTTTAAGGATTAGGGTTCATTTGAGGAAGAGAAGAGAAGATAAATATAGTATACGAATAGAATTAGGGTTAATTGTGGCATTTCACATTGCAAAAATCTACCGAAAGGGAATTTAACTTATTTTAAAAAGAAAACAAGGGTAAAGTAATTTTTTATTAGCAAAAGATAAGATACGATTATAATTTTTCCATATGTATAGATAAGTTTTGTAAACGAATTAGAACTTAATTATTTTAATTTAATGACCAATAGTCATTCAAACCAAATAGTTAGCTGAGTGTACGTGGCAAAACGATAAAGTATGCTATTCCTTTTTTTTTTTTTGTTTTTTTTTTCTTCCGTTTTTAATGCTCAATTTATAGCTTCAGTTGGTGTTTAGTCACAAAATTGTGTTACAGTTTGGTTGATACATAATTATTTTAACTAGTTGGGTATGAAATTATTATGGGTCTATTGGGCTTGCGGTGGGTTGGGATAAGTACACAAACGGGGCAAGGCATGCTTAGTTTGAGAATAAGAAGAGTTTAGGAGATAGAAATGTAAAAATAAGAGTGAAATATAAGAAATTAGCGCTTTGTGCGAATTTCTTTATCCATACACACTCTAATTTATGATTTATACTTCATATTATATGTAGCTTCTTTTAAATAAAATGTACATATAGATATGAGAATTATACAAATTAAATTTATAAGCATTTTAGAGTCAATTTTTTCAATTGTTAATTTCTTAAAAACCTTTTTTTTTTTTTAATGTGCTCCCTTGTCCAACATAACAACATAAGCTAACCTTTAATTTGATGATTTCAAATCGTACCATGAATCATTTTTTATTGCAATAAAATAAAATGAAATGAACTCGAAAATTGAAAAATAGTAAAATTAAATTATCAAATTAATTTCAAATTTTAAAAAATGACCATATATTTTCTTATCAATAAGAATCACATCCAAACTTATCAATTAATCCTTATAAAAAAAAATTTAATTCTTACCTTTTAAATTCAATTATTTTCAAGAGCGAGAAAAAATAAATAAAAGGTAGCGGGAAATAAGATTTGCAGGAAATTTAACAACACTGATAAATAACTTTATAGCAGGAAATAAGATTTGCATAGAAAAGAGTGTGGTTGCAGTTGAAAATAATATCAAGTATAAAATATATTTAGTTAAAATAGAATTAAAAATAATAATAATCCCATGCAAATACAATAATATAAAGCTATAAATAAATTCAGCTTGTCAATGATTAAAATGGAGAACCATATATATTAATTACATGCAAACAAGAAAGTAGACTGTAACAAATAGGTCTTAATATGAAAAACTCAGGAAACATACGAAATTAGGTTAATGTTTGTTCGATCACGAGACAAGAGAGTAGCCATAGATTCATTTTCTTTTAAAATAAAAAATTTGAAATTGATGGTTTAATGTTATTTCACTTTTTCTTTTTTTTGAAGAGAGAAATAATGGGTTACTAGGTGAGGTGTGTTAATCATTGCCCCCTCCGACTTATGCCACCAGTTTAGATGTTGACGTTCCGATTTAAGACACTCCGACTGGCCATCCAAATACTGATGGGAGTATCTTATCCTATTCCTATAGGATCATGGCGTTGCGGTCAAGAGCTCATGAATGCAAGAGCTTGGCCTAAGAAAGGCCACTTTAAGTATGCCTAACTCCTCGGATTATGCATAACGGATAATCTTATGGAAGATTGAATCCTGATCAAGCAGGCGAATGATCAAGGCCTTAACCACCAAATATTTCACTTTTAGACCAATAAAGATCAAAGATTTTAATAATGTTTGTAGAAGCTACCAAGACTTAATCAAGTCCTATCACTTGTGCAATATGTGACTCTGAGCCTGAGGCTTAATCAAATTATTCTTCTTTCTATCTTTTACATTCAAGGACCATACTAATCATAATAGTACTATCCGTGTGAAAAAAGATGATTACTTTTGCTAACATCTGATTAAAATATAAATCATAAATGCTAACTCGCTATACTGGTCCACTACCAACAATAACGGTAACATAAAAAATGACACAAGGAGTCACAGAACATCCAGCTCTTAATTAGTATGTGATTTCACAAAGAACATCAATTCATGTTAAAAGAAAGTGAAAGTCATAGAAATTGTAGTGTGCAATATATACGTATATGCTTCTTCCTTGAGAAGCAAATAATGGGCTGACCAACATCCTCCATCCACTGGCACATTATGGAACGCATCTATCTTCCTTATGACTTTAGCATTACCACCAACTTTCTCATTATGATAGAGAATCTCGTTAAAGTCACCACCACAAATCGAAAATAAAGAGCATTGAGAAGCAAGATTACACATCGAAACTCCCAAGTTTGAGATTTTTTTATGCTCTTCACGCCATCTGTATATGCTTGTGAATCTTCACTGTCCATTCACCGTGACATCCATATGATGCAGAGAAGATGAAAGAATTTGGATATTTAAGTTCTCTGTCCAAAACACGCTAATAAGAAACTGAAAACCCATTACTATAGCCACACTTTCTCTAAATTTGCTCCATTTCTATATCTGTTTTCTTAGTCTCCATAAGGAATAATATATCGGGACCCTTTTGCTTAACCAGTAATTTTAGTTAACGAATCGAATGAGGTTCCCAAGCCTCCTACAATTCGAATCCAGGATACTCATAATGCTCAGGCAGACTGCCTAGTGATCACCGCCATTACTTTTGTGAAATCACCTGCATCACATTTGCTTCTTTCGCTATTAGAATTGATCTCTATCTCTAACAACTTCTCTACAGCTGTCTCTCCCCTACGCTTACCCACCATCGGAGGCAAGCAAAATTTTTCAGTTCTGCTTACATTCCTGGCTTTCCTTTTCTAATTAATTTTAATTATTTTTAGGACACCAGGTTCGCTACCAATAGTAACATCATGACGCAAGAGAAGGAGTTAGCGACAGT
The DNA here is from genome assembly GCA_947857235.1 of Jatropha podagrica. Lineage (NCBI taxonomy): Eukaryota > Viridiplantae > Streptophyta > Magnoliopsida > Malpighiales > Euphorbiaceae > Jatropha > Jatropha podagrica. Next base: position 11,757 of record CANUEP010001931.1, read on the forward strand.
AGGGGAGGAATTAGACGCGGGAACATGCACAACAGATTGGGTGGGGTAATTGAAAATTCAGTGGGAAAAGTCAAAATCTAGGAAACTATGTCAGTTGGTATTCAGAGCCGAGAGTGGTGTCATGATGATTGTTGTCACTGAAAGGGAGAGGAACAAGGCTGCTGGAGAAGCTGTGGGGTAGCCGAGGGAGTTATTTTGCAGGGTTCAAGTGTCTACTATATGCGAACTGAATGGGCAAGGTCCGGTGTAAGGAACTTTTAGGAAGGTGTGGAATAGGATGGCTATGATTGAGGTAAAGTTTCCACTATAACAGGTACAAGATCACAGTGAGATAAAAATGGATTTAGAACTGGAGGTTCATGTGTATTTGGTGAAATCTCAGTAACTTGGCTTTTGAAGTACCTGGTCAGTGGGTTGCGCTTGATAGTGCATGCCCCTTAGTTGGTCCAAAATAGAATCTTCCAATATTGAGTCAACCGATGGGCTAATATTCGACTCAGCGTTGAGGAGGACATGTCGCCATTTCATAGTTTTCTCAAGAGCCGTGTGAGTAAATTGAAAACGAGTTGAGCATATTTTAATTTATAAAATTATTTTATTCAATCCATTTTAATTTTTAGAAAAATGATTCCCTCACTTTAGTAATATTTTAAAAATATTTAGAATTGCCGTCCCATAACTAGAGAAAAATTCTCTAATTAGTTAATTCATTGGAGTTAACTAATTCAGTTTTTAGCTAAAGTGAATTCGAGAGTTTAATACGGAGATGGAAATGTTTTAGACATCCATTCGCCCGGTTTAAGCCGACCTCCTATTGTTCATATATTCATTTATCTATTACTTGTGCTATTAATTTTATTTGAGATATAAAACGTTTTATGCAATTTTTGAAAACAATGTCATCTAAGTATATTATCATCATCTAAACATTCATAACGTGAAAATTAAACAATCACAAAGAATAGGGGAAGAGAAAAAAATTACAACTATTTCTAAAATATATTCTACCCATTAATGTCTTACATATTATCAATCCCATTAATCAATACAAATCAACATAAATTAAATTATTACAAGCCAAATAAAATTAAAGCTAATCTATTTACAAACCAATTAATATAAGAATCCTTAAGGATTCTTCGCAAATTATAAAAATATTACATTCTCCATTTAAATAATAAATCACAAGTTAATAAAATCATGAATAATTAATGACATTAATTCACACAACAGACACAATCATACAATCTGAAAATGATGAATGTAAAAAATTAAAATGATAATCAACGTAGTAAAAATGTTAGTTCAACAATAAGTAATATATATTAAGATAAATTACACAAACAAATAATAAATAGACCAACAATATGAAAATGACAAAAATAAAGGAAAGGCAGAATCATAAATTGCACAGATTTAAATATATAAATATACTATAACATATTATATAGAACAAAAATTAAAAAGAGGGTAAATAAATATTAGTAGAACCGAAATATTATTAAAAATATTAATAAATATAATAATTTTAATAATATTTCAAGCTCATGAACACAATATTCATCTTGTTAGATGAACAAAATTCACAAATCATTGCAAGAAATAAAATTAAATTCATTGCAAGAAATAAAATTAAAATTATTAATGTAATCATTTGGATCAAACTTAAAATTTCAACCATTTGGCCTTACTCATTTCGATATTAGAATCTAGACACAATTTGATTTTTTTAAAGTTGTTTTGCTTCTAGAACTTATAGATAGACTAACACAACTGGAAGTAACTCATGTCCCGTTCTAAGGTAACTAAAGCCTATAATCACTAGAAGATCGAAAACAGAAGAGGAAGAATAGAAAATAAACTTAAAATCACAAGAGGATATGGTTCAGACTCTCAATTACCTGATTTTGAAGACAAAAATTGATTTGCTTGAAATTTGATGAAGAACACCTCCTTGAATTTTGATCCTCGAAAATGATCTGAGTTTGTGTTTGATTCATGGTTCTAGATATATCTGTGGTCTTAGAATATACTGATTTTATATTGATAATAATTTCTCACTCACAAACTAACTTAGATATCTTAGGATTTGTGTAGATAATTGATTTTAGTTGTGTTTTTTATTTTCTGATTCATTTTTTTATATTTTTTGTTTGTTTTTATTTTATATCACTTAGTGTTTTCTCTCAACCTAAATTTGTCAAGCCCGACCCTAATTATCAAGGTCTATTTATAGGTAAATGAAGAATTTTGGTGCTATTTACTGTCTATGTGGTGTGTGGGCCCCACACATGGGCCTCACAAACGAGCCGATTTTTGATTTTTCACGAAATTGGTCCAAATGGTACGTACACTGATGCAGAGCATGCAAATTTATTCCAGATGAACCCATGACTCGTTTTTTAGCCCTGTTTCACCACGAACCCAAAAAAACTGAAAGTGACCTAATAGGTTTGGTTTCTTAAACTAGGATACCTAGTTTGAGAATTGAATCAATCAAACATTCCAAACATATTCTACCATGAGAAATATCATCACTATTAATGAGCCCTTTAAGGGTCACTAATGGGCCCCACATGTGGCCCTCGTGTGGGTCCACCAGTGAACCGACCTGATATTAGTGAAAACATTTTGGGTGATGCATGAAGTGCTGTAGGGTATCGAGGCGCATCTTGGAAACCCAAGATGCACTTACGGACCCCATTATGCCATAAATATGAAATAGTGATTTTAAAGGTTACTTTTCTAAACTCAGATCATCGCTTCGAGATCAAGTTCATTAGATGTTTTAACCTCTTCTTTAGCAAGTGAGATTATCATCGTTGAGTCTATTTTTGTGGCAAAAATTGAGCGTCTATAGTTTGCCCCCATTTTGATAATATCTTATTTTTCAAGTAAGATTTTGTCAAAATGTAAAGTAGACGTGTAAGTAGTAATAATACTTACCTAGTTTGCATTCTTCAAACAACTTATGTGAAAGCAACGCGCCAACTGCATTGGGGCTTGATGATGATTCTCCTTTTTTATAAGTTGTACTTTTAAACAATGTAAGATGAAATGTAATAAACCACACAAGCGGTTTTAGGGGTGTGTCGCTTTGGATGTCTTTTACGGATGAATGGACAGGATACTGCGATCGATCCGATTGGTGAATAGCAGAATGTGATGCGCTATACATGTGGTTACTAGGGTGTGTCACTTTAGACGACTTCAACAGATGAATGGGTGTGATATTGCGATCGAGCCAATTTTAAAATGCTCCACTTCGAGAGGTTATCCCTCAGAACAGTGAAAAGCAAAATGAGATGTGCCATGCAGGCAACTTTAAAGTTGCATGACTTCAGATGACTTCAATGGATGAATGGGTATGGTACTGTAACCGACTCGATTTTGAAATGCTCCACTTCAGGAGGTTGTCCCTTAAGATGATTTTGAAATCCACTTCGGGGAGGTTATCCTTTAGGATGGTGAAATGCAAAATGAGATGCACCATACAAGCAACTTTAGGGTAGTGTTACTTTGGACGACTTCAAGGGATGAATGAGTGCGATATTACGATCGACCCGGATTCAAAATGCTCCACTTTGGGAGGTTGTCCCACAGGATGATCAAATGCGAAATAAGATGCACCATACAAGCGGCTTTAGGGTTGCATCACTTCAGACGACTTCAGGGTTGACTGGAAATCTCCACTTTAGGAGGTGCACTACAAAGGACGACTTGATTGGAAATCACTGCTTTAGGAGGTGTGCCATACAGGACGACTTAATTGGAAATCTTCGCTTTCGAAGATGTGCCACACAGGATGACTTGACTGGAAATCTTTATTGTAAGAGGTGCGCCACATAGGATGACTTGACTGAAAATCTCTACTTCGAGAGATGTGCCACACAAGATGACTTGGCTAGAAATCTCCACTTTGAGAGCTGCGCCACACAGGATGACTTGATTAGAAATCTTTACTTCGTGAGATGTGTCACACAGGATGACTTGATTGGAATTCTCTGCTTCAAGAGATGCACCACACAAGATGACTTGACTGGAATTCTCCACTTCAAGAGGTGTGCCACACAGGATGACTTGACTAGAAATCTCCACCCTAAGAGATGCGCCACATAAGATGACTTGAGGGAATAGACTTTGTTGGGATCTTACCCTTCTGAGTGGTGACCGTTCATTGCGCTAAATCTACTAGGGAACTTATGCTTTTGGGGATCAAAGTCTAGAGCACCAACTCCTCTAGGAAATTCTTGCAAAATTGAACTCTATCATACAGGAAATAATGCCTCTTGGTTAATTAGAAATCCTGTGGTTAGGCTCAGGAAGGTATGCACGTGTGTGAAGTGATAAAAATCATAAATCCACTAGGGATTTAAGTACGTGCGTGCATGTGATTGTACATGGATTATCAGAAATTAAGCTGCAGCATGTAAAATGAAGTAACTCATTAAAGATTGTTATCGAACGTCGTGTGTGTGCTTGTGCAAATTTGCAAAATGACATAACCTATTGGGGAACTTTGCATGTTTTGTCTCAAGAGTTTATTTAAGTTACATGTGTTTGTGTGCAAAAATTATTTCGCAGCACGCAAAATGAGGAAAGCTTACCTATGGCCAGTGACATGTAGAATGCTTTTTTAGAGGTTGTCCTTTCGGATGTGGGTTAAGGGGACTTTGACACCCTACCTCAGGGATCGTACAGCCTAATTGATCAACCATAAGGGACTTAGGATGGCCTGATTGACCAGCTTCACAGGACTTACGGCGCGAAGTAGTGGCACAGGCGATTTACCGATGTCAAGATGGTGAATGCTAGCTTTTCAACTTGGGTATCGTAACTCAGTGCCTCTGAGGACCTTACTTACATAATAAACAGGGTACTGTTCACTTTCTTTTTCTCTAATAAACATGGAGGTGATAGAGCTTTCAGTAGGCGCTAAATACTAGTACAGAGGCTCATCCTTCTTGGGTTTGCTCAAGAGGGGGATAGAGGATAAGAAGCTTTTAATCTTTTCAAAAGCGAGTTGACATTTTTCGTCCTATTTGAATCCTTTCAATTACTTAAGTGTTTAGTAGAAGGGCATGCACCTCTTGGCTGAGCAGGAGATAAATCACTTTAAGGCAGTAATTTGACCATTCAACTGTTGTACTTTGTGAATGTTTATAGGCGTCTGCATTTCTAGAATTGCCTTAATCTTTTTTGGGTTCACCTCAATTCCTTTTTTTGATATCATGAAACTCAGGAACTTCCTTGCTTTTACTCCGAACATACATTTCTCTAGGTTGAGTTTCATGTTGAATTTATTCAAGATTTGAAATGCTTTCTACAAGTCCCTATGATGATTGGAAGCTCAAACACTTTTCACTATCATTTCATCAACATATACCTACATTGTTCGCATAATTTGACCCTGGAATATGCTATTGACTAGTCTGTGGTATGTGGCTCCTACTTTTTTTAACTCAAAGGGTATGACTTGGTAACAATACATCCCTCTATCAGTAACAAAGCTGGTCTTTTCTTATCTATTTTATTCATCTTTATTAGGTGATACCCTTCCATCGCATCTACAAAATTATAGACCTCATAACCTACTGTTCAGTTTAATGACTGATTTATTTGGGTAAAGGATTGGGGTATTTCGGGCATGCCATTTAAGATCAGTGAAGTCAACACATAGTCTCTATTTTCCATTGGGTTTCGGTAACAATACTACATTCGCCAACCATTCAAAATAATTCACCTCCCTTATGAATCCCGCCTTCAAAAGCTTATCTACTTCAATAGCAATGACTTGCTCTCTCTCTAGACCATGATTTCTTTTTTTGGCTTTATTGCTTGCAGCTCAGATCAATGCTGAGTTTATGGGATATAGTATCATGATCGATACTAGCTATGTCTTCTGCAGTCCATGCAAAGCTACTAAATTAGTCTCCAAAACTGCATTAATGCTGCTATGTATTGTTTTTGGTAGGTTGGCTCCCAACATTAATTTATTGCTTGGCCTTACTTCCATATGACAATCTCACCCAACGGTGTTGGACTGGAGTCAATATTATTCCTGGGAATATCGAGGGGTTTGTGTGTGGTTGGCTTTATAAATAGTTCAGTCCTTGACCCCCACATGATTGGTAGGGCGAGGGGTAATCCTTTTAATGCTATCATATATGCTTCCCTAGCTACTTTCTAGTCTCTCCTAATGGCAACCACTTCACCTTAATCAGAGTAAAACTTCATGGTTAGGTACTTGATGGACATGGCAGATTCTAATTCATATAGGGCTGCTCTACCCAATATAACATTATATGGGAAGTGAATGTCTGCCACTGTGAATTCTAGCCTAAGTTTCTTTGATAAAATTTCAGTTCCTAGTTCTAGAGCTATATCTATGGATCTAAACACATGGACAGGTTTTCCTCTTAAGCCAACCAATGGGTTTCTAACGGGTTTGAGTTTCGTAGGATCTAACTTTAAAACTTTGAACACTTCCATGGTCAATAAGTTTACCGCACTACACTCATCCATTAGAATTCTTTTTACTAAAAAAATTTCCAATATACATTCAATTACCAAAACATGACTATATGGGACATGTACGTGTTTGCCGTTGGCCTCAGAGAACGATATGGGCAGTCTAGGATTTGGCCTCTATTGGGGCAAGATGGAATAAATTTTCCTGGCTTTTCGCTTTCTTGTCGAATTGCTATCACCTCCTAAGGAACCACTAAATATGGTGTGGATGGTGCTTAGGGTATGACATTCTCTCATCTACTTACCTTTCTGTTCACCGTCCCTCTGAGCTTCTCTTACAAACTGTTTCAGCTCACCTCTCTACAGGAGGTGCTCTATTTCGCTCTTCAATTGCAAGCAAGCCTCAATCTCATGGCCTGTATCCCTAGGAAATTCGTAACATTTGCTCTTATCTCACTAGTTTAAGGTGTTTTCCTTCATTTTTTTGGAATAGTAGAATTAAACTTGATCTTCTTATTCTCTTATCCATAACAAAATCTCTGAACGTGGCTTGTTCAAAGGGATAAACTCCCAATCTTGCTATGACCTGCTATCCCTTGAACATGGAGTTCGGATAAAGTAACTGGCTCATGAGAACCGAATGGGCAATCTCTATCAAGGTGAATGCCTCCTAACTAGGGAAGGATGTCTTTTATGCTTGAGCTTATCTTCTTTGGGCAATCTGCATTGTTGAGCCTCATAGGTTTCATCTAACTTTGTGCATTTATGAGCTCACACCATGAGCTCGACAAAGGTTATGGGTGCATCTATGTTCAAAATTTTGAATAATTTACTATATCTATGATTCTTAGCCATAACACTTACAGCTACTTCATCATTAAAGTTTTCCACCTGATCGCCATCCTTTGAAATTTGGATACATATTGTGTAGGGTTTCTACTTCTTCTTTCTTCAAGTCTACTAGATCGGAGAAAATTTTCCTACACGGGACACAAGTTATGAAGCCAGCTTGAAATGCTGTTGCTAGTTGCAAGAAAGAGTTGATGAATCCCGTTTTGAGCGTTTGACACTTGTAGACACTTAATTTTTACCCTGAAATAGACTTAATGATGATAACCTATACTGCTAAGGAAGAGGATGAAGCAACAGAAGAACTTGATCCTGAAGTAATGATCCGAGTTTAGGAAGGCAACCCTTAGTGCCTTTTTGACATTTTTGGTAAAACGAGACCCATAAGCGCATCTCAAGTCCACTGGAGATGTGCCTCGATTTACTACAACATTCTATCCATCACTTGAGCTAGTTGCATAAAAATTAGGTTAGTTCATTGGTGGGGCCCACAGTAACCCTAATGGGGTCCACTCGTAGGGCCCATCAGTGATCCTTAAGGGACCCATCAGTTGTGATGACTTTTCTCATGGAAGAATGAGTTTGAAACGTTCAATTAATTCGATTCTGGAACTAGTGATCTTAGGGTAAGAAATCGGATCCATTGGATCATCTTCACATTTTCGGGATTCGTGCCGAAATAGGTCCGAAAATGCGTCCCGGGTGAATAAGAGATAAATTTTCATGACTTACATCGAGGCATGTACCGTATGGACTAATTTCATGAAAAATAAAAAAACCTAATTATTTGTGGGGCCTACGTGTGGGGCCCACATGCCACATAGGCAGTGAATAGTGCCAGAACACCTATTTGCTTATAAATTCATTTCTAACTCTAAGGCTAGGAGGTTGGCATTTTATTGGTTGTGCAATTGTGAATTGAGAGAAAATTAAGAACAAAAAACACAAAAACATCAAATCAAATAAAAAAATCATATAAAAAACACAATCTAAACTCAATTTCTTAACAAAAAAATTTTAGGATTTTTACTAGTTTGTGAGTAAGAGAGTGATATCAACCCATAGTCAATATGTTCTAGGTTCATAAACACTTCTAAAAGCAAATCAAACACACAAACCTGGATCATCTTAAAAAATAAGTGTTCTTGAGGTGTGCTTCATCAATTTTCAAGCAAATCATCGATTTTCCTTTGAAACAAGGTAACTGAGAGTCTAAACTTTATTCTCTTTTGATTCTAAGTTTATTTTCTATCTTCTAACTCTAAGAAATTGAGTTCTTATGAGAAAAAAAACATGAAAACTGAGTTCCGCACCAATCTATTATGTTTCTGGGCACGAAGGTGCCTAGACCCATGACCTAGGTGCACGCCTTCATGGGGTAGCTGGGCACCCTCCTTTAAGGCACCCAAAAATCTCCAGATTACTGTCCTTCCGCTTCTGTTTTAGATCATCTAATGATTACATGCTTCGTTTACCTTGAAAGAGAACTTGATTCACTTTTAGTGGTGTTAATCTATAAGTTCCAGAAGAGAAACAACATAAAACATATCAAACTGAGCCTAGATTCCGAGATCAAAGTGGGTTAAGGCTTGAGAGTCGAAAATTCATATTTGATACAGATGAGTACATTAATGATTCTAATGAGTATTTCTTGCAAGGATTTATGAACTTTGTTAATCTAACAAGATGAACATTGTGATCATGAGCTTGAAATAACATTTAAAATCATTATATTTTATTTTCTAGCATTTATTTTATACTCATTTAATCTTTATTCTTCATATTGTTATAATTATATGCGATTTATTTAATTTCTGTCAAATTTTATGTTTCTGTCAATTATTTATATTCTGTTAGTTTCAATTTTTATTATTTATTGTTTGTTTTATGATTATTTATCATTTATTGGACTAACATTTATGTTTTGATGATTTTTATTTAAGATTTGCATAATCATATTGTTTAAATATTTGAATATTATATAATTGTTGTTTTGCTTGTTTAATTTTCTGAGTTGAATGAATATAGTTTGTAATTTTTTACTAAATGGGGTTTGTAATATCATTTTTGTAATTTGTAGAGAATTCAAATAAATGCTTATTTAAATGAGTTTATAATAATTTATTTCTATTGATAAATGAGATTGGAAATATGTAACGGGATTAATGGACAGAATATATTTTAGGAGGGTTTGTAATTCTTTTCTCTGCCCTCTTTCTTATGGATGATTTTAATTTTATTATTTGTGATGATACGTATATTTGAGATATTTTTAAAAATTCCATAAAAAATATTTTACATCTCAATTTAGATTAATATCACAATTAATGAATGAATGAATATACGGATAACTAGAAGACCGGTTTAGACCGGATAGAATGGGTGCCTAACACCTTTCCATTTTCATACCCAACTCCCTGACTCACTCTGGTTAAAACTAAATTAATTAGTTTCAAAGAATTAATTGATATGAGAAAATTTTCTCTGATTTAATAAAATGGGGTGGGGACTCCAATATTTTCAAAATGTTACCAAAGTAAGAAAACACTTCTCTGAGGATAAAAATAGGATTAATTGAAATAATATTTCTGAATTAAAATGAACCAAGCCTGTTTAATTCGGTTTACTCGAGAAACTCTTGAGAAAAACCATGAGATATTACGTGAAAGCCAAGTTGTCCTCAATACCACTCTTGTGCTACCCCTTTAAGAGTAGTTGGTAAAACTTTACACATCGAATCCTCCAAATTAGTTTGCAGATGCATCATAGTTCGGAAGATCGCCAAGTGACTTCTTGGATTAGTACATACATCATAAGATTGGAAAGTGGGGAACTTGAATTTTGGAAGAAAAGCTATGGCTAAGATATTAGGTGATAACGGCAAATTCTGTCGGAGACCATAGTCTCTTGTCTCCCTTGCTTCCCTACATTTTTTAACCAACTCTTTGACAACATCCCAGAGGTTCGCCTCCACTAATATTTGTTGGGTATGACTGAACTCCTGATTATGGGTATTGGTACTCTTGAGATCTGCTTTCGATTTTTCCTCTTAGTATCGGTCAGATATTGAATGGCTTTAGTGTTTAGGAGAAGGTGGATGGGTTTTAACCTCTTGGTGAGGGGTTTTGCAAGTTTGGAAGGTAAGATTAGTTTGCCATTAGGTGGAGGGTTCTCCACAAGGCCTTTCAACACTATGGGAAATTGAGAATAAGCTTATGCAAGGGCAGCTACAACCTATGGGTCAGTAGTAGATGGGAGGGTGAAGGTGAATGGTTGACTAGCCTCACCGTTGGCATTTCCTTGGCCTTCTAAGGTAGGGTTCTCAATTAGGTTGGTGGCCATGAGGTAAAGTTTAGGGTTAATAGGGGTTGAAGGTGTATTCCACACTCACCGCACTAATTGTTAAATCCTCAAAATTTGAGGCATAGTTAATTATGAATTAATTTTTCTCTATAGTGAATTTGAGGTATATATAATGCAGTCTAAGTAATTAGTATAAGATAAGGGTCAAAGATCCTAACTTAACTATTAGTTAGAGTTGATTAGGAATCTAAAATTATTTATTAAATATATTTTATTATTATATGTTAACAATTACTATAGCCAAATGCCCTACCATATGATTGGAATTCAATCAGGAAAACACAATCACAATCAATCCCTTCCTCGTCAAAACTAATTTACCCACAAATGTAATGTTTAACTGGAAAGTAACTCAAAATAACTGCCATGAAACCAGATAAAATAATATAAAGTGAGTTGTACCCAAAAACAGATACATTGCTCCTCCAAAATGGTGAAGTATTAGTCTAGATGATATGTTAGATTATCATTTCATAGGAACTATTGTTGCACAACAGGTGTCCAGGTACATTCAACTTTGGCTTCCTTATTTACTTCCTTTTGGGTTGGACGTGTCTTGGACCTTCAATTGGTTAATCACTTCTGTTTGGACATTCTTTAGGCTTCAAATTGGTTAACTTCAAAAGTTTTCTTATTTTCATTTATTAGATTATCCGTTTGACCATGTATTGGTCCATTTTTTTTTCTTAAAATAAAGATTTTGATGCTGTTAAGGGATAGTGAATAAAACAGAGAGAAAAATCATGAAAATGAGATTTTATTTCAATTTTTATAATCAAAATGTAACTAAATTTGATTAAAATGAATGGTAAATACCTACATATTTTGTTCCTATCAAGGAAAAATAAAAAAGCCCAACCTGTGCATAATATCAAAAGATTTGAATTTGACAGTATCTTAATCAAAATATGTGCATGAACTTCTACATAGGGCTAATAAGGCTACTTGTTCTATTTTCAATATCCATCTATGCCTAATGATAAGTTGAGTGCCTAATCTGTTCTTAAATAACTGATCCCACCCTCTATTGCAGCATTATTAGAGATTTTTAATATCTGACTTTTAACTATTTCGATATTGCATTTTCTATCAATTGATTTCAGTACATGCATATGCCTAAGGATGCACATTAGTTTGCTGTCAAGTGCATTCCGTGCTATCTCAAAGGCACCAAAGATCACGACCTTTTTGTTAGTAGGTCAAGTTCTTTACAACTTCATGGCTATTGTGATGTTGATTGGGGTAGGTATATTCATGGCTATTCTTATACTTCCCCTAAATAAAGAGTTGCTTCTCGATCCTCTATAGAGGCCGAATACTTGTCCATTGCTACTGCTAGTGCTACATTTGAATTCATTTATTTGCAATCGTTATTATAAGAAATTGGTTTTCCCTTTATTCTTCTCCTTTGCTTTGGTGTGAGAATTTGAGTGCAACATATAATGACGGCTAATTCGGTTATTCACATTCATACCAAGCATGTTGAAATTAACTTTCATTTTATGAGAGATCGATGCGGAAAAAGGAACTACAAATGAAATATATTATTTCTACGGATCAAGTAGCTAATGTTTTTACTATAGTAATTCATAAATCCTCATACCTAAAGTTTCAAAACAAGTTGATTATCTTTAATAGCCCAATTCAATCTGCAAGAGAGTGTTATTTAAGGAAGTTACCTATATATGAGGAAATTGTGTTATAATAGGAAAGCTTATTAATTTGTGTTGTAACCCTAGCGAGTTGCATTCTTATTACCTTATTTCCTTCCTATTTTGGAAAGTAAATTGGTGGGAGTAAAATAATGAATATTTTATATCAACTCACAATCTACCTTCTTCTCAAATAGGGTGTTTAGCAAAATTTAAGAAATTTTTATTATTATTTTATCTTCCTCGCCATTTTACATCAACCAAACAAGTGATAAGGGTTGGATCTATAAGAAAAAACATTTATAAGGAGGAATAACTATAAATTTCAAAATGCAAATAATCTCATATCTAAAAGACATTTTCTTTCTTCCAAAAAAGACTTTCCTTTTCAAAGAAAGCGTAAATTTTAGGGAAAATATTTGTTTATATTGGGTGCTCTACCTATGGAACAAACCAATGAAAATATGAATTTTTTTAAATTTTATTCCTGCTTTATTATTTTTTTTGTTCCAAATGTATGGTTAGAAATACCTCTGTTTCGATAAATATTCCTATCAAGTTTTAGAGTCTAATTATGTTGTATTTGACAATAAATTTTTTGAGTAGTTTTTAACATTTTGACTGGTTAAAATGCTAAATGTTATTTTTATAGTATTTAATAACATAACGTTTAAACTAGCTTTTAGAGAGTAAGGTAGTTTTATAAAAAGTTAACTCATATAACATTTAACTTTTAGCATTTCATGAAAAACTACTCGAATAGTTAACAGCTAAATGCTACTAAAACAATTAACAACTAATTTTTTTGAACAAACCGTTATATGGAAAAAGTAACATTAGTGGTTGGCTATTGGAGCCTTAGCCAAACGGTTGAAGCAGGCCTTGGGATCTCCTAGGTTTAAGGAGATATACTTTGGAGAAATTTATATTTAGATCATCTTGAGGTCTGTCTAACTATATACTCACTCTGTCGCAAAATATAAGTCGTTTAAGTCTTTTGCATAATGATTAATTATAGTGATTAGTTCTCCTAGATTATAACAAAACAGAGGATAATTTGACTTAATTATCCTTTATTTTAAAATTAATGATTACTCCTAAAAGTATTTATTGTTTCTAATGTAAAATAAGGGTAATATAAAAAAAGTCATTTATTACTTAAAATACTCTAAACGATTTATATTTGGGATGAAATAATATATAATATATATGTCTTCAATATATATGACTTATAGGTAAATGATAATTATATTAAAAAAAGCATTTTAATTTATCATAAATAAAAATTATATTTGAAAGGATAAAGTTTGAATGACATGTCATCAGGCAAAGCAAAAAGAACTTTGAATTACCATTAGCTTCTACAAGCAGTTCATTTGCAAAATGTCAAGGAAACAATATTAAAATACCTCATTTGACTAAAAGTAAGTTCTCATTCTCATGCTTTATATATATAATCAAAGGAAGAAGCATTTAGATTATTGTAACTAACTTCATCAGATAATAATCTAAGACAAATTAATCATTCTACACTACCTAAAGTTTGGTTTGTTTCCTTGTAATGGGGCCTAAAGAGTTAGGACACACCCTTTAAATATCTTATTTTTGTTTCAAACCAAACTTTAAAAAAAAATTACTATGAAAATGCTTCATTTTCATCAATTTTGTAAAATTCATAAATTTCGCGTTTGATCAGTATATAAACAAATAAATTAACTTCACTTTCGTGCCCTAACATATAAAAGATCAAATAAATAAATAAATAAAAATAATAAATAAATGTTCATACTAATTATTCAAAAGAAATATTTACATTAATCAATAAATGAAATTGGAACTAAATCTATAATTTCATTAGCCATATTTACTGAAGCATACATATGCCAAAATTATAAGTACTATGGTGTGTGTATATATTTTATAGTCATATTTGAGTTGACCGTCATACTTAGATAAAATTTTCCCAACAAGGCTAATTTTAAATTTTAGTTTTGATTTTATAAATAAAATTTATTTAGAAATACATTATCTTTTCACTAATTCAATTCATAGTTAATTGATATGTCCATTACTTTAGAAATGCAGTTTCCCTATGAAACCAAATTTTTTATTGTCAATATGTTTTCATTAAAAATACTTTTGTATTAATTTTAATTATATTTTATATGAATCAAGTTTCACATGTTGTAATTAATTATTTTCTTAATAAGATCTTATCATTTAGATAAACATTAATATATAAAATAATAATATTCAGATTAAAACTATATATCTATATTTATATATATTTAAAAATAGAGTAGTTTGTATTGTGGAGATGACAAGTGTAAGCTTTTAAAAAAAGCCAATGATTAGTAGGACAATAATTATTTAAGACAGTTATAAAAAGATAAGATACAATTGTAAAAGATAAGTTAGTTTAAATAATGTCTTTATCAAAATAATATCTATAAAAAAATTATCTCTAATATTAATATATTAATATAAATTTATTTCTTATTACAAAATAATTAATAAGTAAGACATATTAATATTAATATATTAATATCTATAAAAAAAGATTATCTCTAATACTAATATATTAAAATAAATAATCTACACGCTTACGGATATAATTTTTTAAAAAGTAACACATTCACACCCTTGGAACACACTACACTAATAAAATAATATATTAATATTTCAAGCAAATATACAACCATTTATAACAAATCATAAACATAAAATAAAATAAAACTTAATTTTTTATTTCAATGAAATAAAAACGAATTTAAAAAATATACTTCATTTTTAATTAATAATTAAAAAAAATCTTAGTTGATTAACTTAGTGTATGGAGTAGTCTCATATGCTAGAAGTTAGATTGCGCAGATATAGGATAAAAGTATGAGAATGTATGAGATACGATAATTTTTTTAAAAAGTACGACATCCACACTCTTAGGACACACAATACAGAACAAGTAATAAATTAATATTTCAAATAAATAAATAATCATTTATAATAATTATAAACATAAAATAAATAAAAAACTTAATTTCTTATTTCAATAATATGAAAACAAATTTAAAGAAAAAAGCACTTCACTTCTTATTGGTAATTAAAAAAACACATTGATTTATTAGCTTAGTATATGAAGTAGTCTCATATACAAGGAGTTAGATTGCACGGGTACGGAATATAAGATACACAAATATACATGATTTAATAATTTTTGAACAAGTAGGATATTCATATACTTATCACACATTACACATAATAAGTAATATATAAATATTTCAAATAAAGAAATATTCATTTGCAATAAATTATAAACATAAAATGAAATTAAGGTTAATATTTATAAAAAAGATTATCATTGACACCGATATCTTAATATCTTAATATAAATTTATTTTTAATTATAAAATAATTAATAAGTAATCCACACGCTTATGGAAATAATTTTGAAAAAATAACACATAACATACTCAGAACACACTACACTAAATAAATAGTAGATTAATATTTCAAGTAAATATACATTGACAAAACAAATTAAAAAAATACATTTTATTTTTAATTAGTAAATAAAAAATATCTTGATTGATTAGCTTGGTACATGGAGTAGTCTCATATATTAGAAGTTAGGTTGTACAGACATAAGACACGAGATATGAGAATGCACGAGAAATGATAATTTTTAAAAAGATACGACATCCATAATCTTATGATACACTTGTGAATACTCAAATTTTGAGGCTCAAAAGGCAAGTTTTGAGAATTCTCCGGAACGAGAAGAAACTAGAAAGTCTGTCGGCCGCAGCGGTGGCAGTCGCCCTTAACTGCGGCGTTAGCCGCTACGGCCATAGCCACTATCGCCGGCGGCTGTCGCCGCCGGCGACAGTGGCTGCGGTCGGCCTTTAATCCCCAATTTTTAGGCTCAAAAAGCCTATTTTCCCGGACTGCAAACAGCCCGGC
>CANUEP010001984.1:0-12132 GCA_947857235.1 Jatropha podagrica
ATCGTATTATAATTGTGGAAATGATGATATGGATGCATTTATGCAGTTATAGAGTTATTAGGAGTAGAAGAGAAGCATGCATGGCGTGCTAAAATTAAAATGGGCAGAGTTTCGGCTTACGTACCTGATTTAGACGACGTCTGCTTCTTAACTCCAGAATAAGCTCCTTGTTAATTGGTTTATTAATTGGTTTATTTTAGGTGACCAAATAACAAACAAGAATGCAGAAAAGCAGTAAAAGAATCGCAAGGAGCGTAAGGGAGAAAGGGAATGTCCGTCAACACAGACTGTGCCTTGAAAACGGAGCCCGGGGGGCCTTTTTTATAGGCGAAAACGGACACGAGGGCGGTCGTGCCCGCCTGCAGGGCGGGCGTGACCACCCTGCAGTGCGGGCGTGACCGCCCTGTTTGGACGGGCGGTTCCGCCCTTCCAGGGCGGGCGTGACCGCCCTGCTTGGGCGGGTGTGTCCCGTCCTTTCTGTCTTTTTTGCTTCCGGAGGCTTTTCCGGGAGTTCCGGACCTCCAAAAGATATTCCGGGACCAGTTCTGCGATCCTCGTAATTTTTCGGACGTTTCAAGTACCATGTTGGCATACTTCTGATGAATTTCCAAAATGGCCTTTAGTCCGGCCGGGCTGTTTGCAGTCCGGGAAAATAGGCTTTTTGAGCCTAAAAATTGGGTATTAAAGGCCGACCGCAGCCGCTGTCGCCGGCGGCGACAGCCGCCGGCGATAATGGTTATGGCCGCAGCGGCTAACGCCGCCGTTAATGGCGGTTGCCACCGCTGCGGCCGACAGACCTTCTAGTTTTTTCCTCGTTCCGGAGAATTCAAACTTGTACGTTTCTAATATTTTTATTATAAATAATCTTAGGGAAGTAGGTTATTTATAGAGAAATAAATGAAATGGAAAAACTAAGTTTGAAAATGAAGATGTGAATGAAAGAAATGTGGTATTTTCTCTAATACACTTGTTTTTTCTTTTCTTAATTTAGATGATGAGTCACTTGATATTTTTTGATGATTGATTTTTAGCAATTGTTAGATTGATTGAAAGAAAAATGTTAAAGGAAGAAATTAACTTGAAAATGTGAATCAATGAAAATATGATCTTTTCTTTAATACACCTATCTCCTTTTCATTAATTAAAGATTGAATTATTTACTATCTTATAACAAATAATAGAAAGAAGAAAATAAAATGGGAAAGCTATGCCTAAACTGAAAATATGAACAGGTTAAAAGATGATTACTTCTTCAATACGCTTATTTTCATAATTTAGAAAGATAAATTATATATTGTGTTGTGCAAATATTAAGCTGCTAAGAATAAAATTTTCTTTTATCCCCTTTTGTTACTTTGGTTAAATTGTAGTCTAGATACCCTTTTTGGTCATTTCATAGTTTTATTACTTAAACTCATTTGATTTAGAATTTTCTTCCTTCAATTCTTAAATTTTCATATTAAGATATAAGTATATATGTTTTTATGCATTTATGTTATCACATATCTAATAAGTTTAGAATCTCCTATAGTCCTTACAAATCTTATTTCCTTACATTTCAGTAATATTTTAAATAGGGTTCATATTTTGTAAAATACTCCTTTATTATTTATTTACTTAATTTACACAATATTTATAATATAATACTTTATTTGAAAATTACAGTGTTATAGTTATTGGAGATTTCATAAAGAAATTCGTGTTTTGAATTTAAGTATTTTCAAGCAAATATGAAATCTTGAATATGCAGTTTTATTTTATTATTAGGGGCTCTACAGAAGAACCAATGTTTTAATTCTAGACATTATTATGCAAATGTAAATTTTAAACATTTTGAGAATTTTATATTTGTAAGTCAATATATAAAAAATATTGTTCTTTATATTTCATCAATAGGATCACATATTTATACATGTACAAGATACTGTAAATTTATTAGGAATCTAACTCCTAATATAACTCTATTTACAACTCGTCCTTAACACTTCCTCTCATAGATGTTAATCATGCCCAACTTGTTATAGACATAGGTAACCCAAGGTCCATTTAGAGCTTTTGTAAAGATATCACCTAATTGTTCACTCATTTTAACGTGCCCTGTAGAGACAACACCCTGTTGTATCTTTTCACAAATGAAATGATAATCAATCTCAATATGTTTTGTTTGTTCATGGAATACCGAATTTGATGCAATGTGAAGAGCAGCTTGATTATCACACCATAACTTTGCAGGCAAGAACGACTTGAAGCCAATTTTCTCTAACAATTGACGAATCTAAATTAATTCACAAGCAGATTGAGTCATAGCTTGATATTCTAATTCAGCACTCGATCGTGAGACTACATTTTGTTTCTTGCTTCTCCATGATATCAAGTTCCCACCCACAAAGATAATATCTTGAAGTTGATCTTCTATCAACCTTTGAACATGCCCAATCCGCATCTTAAAAAATGCTCAATATCTAAATGCCCATGATTACTATAAAGGAGGCCATGACCTGGATTACCTTTCAAGAAGCACAAATCTGTCCCAAAGCTTCCTAATGGATAACAGTAGGAGAAGACATAAATTGCCTTAAGATAATCATAGAGTAAGCAATATCTGGACGTGTTATCGTAAGATAATTCAATTTGTCCATCGATCTTCTATACATCTTAGGATCATCGAATAGCTCACCATAAGTTAAAAGTTGCAAATTAGGAGTCATTAGAGCATTGCATGGCTTGGCACCCAATTTTTCAGTTTCCTTCAGTAAGTCAAGAACATACTTCCTTTGACATAAAAAGATGCCTTTGTTACACCTAGACACTTCAATACCCAAAAAATACTTCAATGATCCTAAATCTTTTGTTTGGAATTGAGTCTAAAGAAATGACTTGAGTAATGTAATTCCAGCTGAATCACTCCTTATAATAATAATGTCATCAACATAAACCACAAGTAGAATCAAACCAGTCTCAATACTTCTAAAAAATATAGAATCATCAAAAGTACTCTTATGCATGCCAAATTGATGTACCACATCACAAAATCTATCAAACCAAGCTTGAGGACTCCGTTTTAGGCCATAAAGAGATTTACGAAGTTTACAAGCTTAAATGCAACAATCTCATACAGGATAAAACTGATTCTCTTTTCCAAAAGTTTCAAAATGGTTCCCTTTTTACATATCTCAAATTAGTACAAGCTATGTAAAAAGACAATCACAAAAGCCTTATCACTCAGGCATCTATCTTTATTGTTTGTCCATTTGTGTCAATCGTCGATATATACACTATCCAGAGTGTCAACAAAACAAAATTGTGTCATCTGAACTCTCTATACATCATGGGTTAGTATCTTATCTTGAAGCCCTCACAAAAATATGGGCTGAGTTAAAAATCAAAAAACAAAAATCTCAACCTATCAACATAAGATTAACATGCACTGAGAGACTAGGCGAACTGTCTGCGCCCCCTTGGAGCATCTCTCTAAAGTTATCAGAAACCTCTAGGTTAACCCGTCTAGTAGAGTCTAGTGTTATCTCGGTCACTGCCTGGAGTTTAGCGTCAGTCTCCTGAGTCAAAGTTGCTATATGCTTTCTCTCATGGTCACCATGCTCAGTAATCCACCAAGCGTCATAAGCAACAGTCATGCCCTAAAAACTCCAGCCTCAATCACATTAGCCCCTCTCGATCAGCTACCCAGTATAGCCATAGTAATCCGAGGAGAAATCAGTACAGGAGGGTCCTGGTGACAACCCCACCAGCACTAATGTTGGGTTGGATGGTGCCGATCCTAGCTAATTACCAGAATGCCCTTCCTCTTTGGTTTATGGGTTTTTGGGCTTCCATAAGTCCATTCGAGGCCCAAATGACGTCTAATCGAGCTAATTCTAGCGCAATTGGAACCATAGCAGAATTCCTCGAGGCTAGTGTTGAAATCATGGTCAACACCTAAACACCGTTTCAGTGGTAACGTATACACCAGCCAGTGGTAACCTAAGCACCAATGTAATGGTAACCTATACACCAATCCAGTGATCAACCTATATACCAATCTAGTGATCAACCTAAACACTAATCTAGTGGTAACCTAAACACTAGCCAGTAGTAACCTAAACTCCAATCCAATAGTAACCTAAACACCAATCCAGTGATAACCTAAACACTAATCCAGTGGTAACTTACACACCTGTCAGTGGTAACCTAAGCACCAATCTGATGGTAACCTATACACCAATCCAGTGATCAACCTAAACACCAATCCAGTGGTCAACCTAAAAACCAATCCATTAGTAACCTAAACACTAATCTAGTGGTAACCTAAACATCAATCCAATAGTAACCTACACACCACCTAATGGTAACCTAAACACCAATCCAGTGGTAACCTATAGATCGATCCAGTGATCAACTAAACACCAATCTAGTGGTAACCTAAACACCAGCTAGTTATAGCCCAAACACCATCCAATGGTTAACCTAAACAATGTCAGATTGTCCAAAAGCCTTAAATCAGACTTAAGGACTTTCATTTCCTAACCTGGGGACAATGCTCGAGTCATGCCACCAAATCTATGCTCGTGCATTGCTTCCTCCTATCCAAAAGCCTTAAAACCTAACTTGAGCACCTCAAAGAAAGCCTCAAAACCTGACTTGAGCACCCAAGATTACTAAAGCCTTAAATAAGACCTAAGCATTTCCCTTATTCAAATTGGGGGTGATTCCCGACTCATGCCTTCAAATCTTGGCTCATGCATCACCTCCCCTTAATACTAAGAGCCTCAAATCTGATCTGAACACCCTAGATTACCAAAGCCTCAAGCTTGACCTGAGCACCTTCATTTCCAAAATTAGGGGCAATGCTCGAGTCATGCCACAAAATCTTAGCTTGTGCATTACTTCCTTCTATCCAAAAGCCTTAAAACCAGACTTGAGCACCTTCATCTACACAAAACCTCAAATACTGACCTGAGTCATCGAAGCTCAACAGTATATGTTTCTGGGAACCTCACTAACAGATGTTTACTGACACTCTTTTGTTTACTTCTATTAGAGAATAAAAAAGACAATGGCTTTACATACTGATTTTGGAGCACTGATGAAAGAAATGCTTCGAGAAAAGGACACCCGCTTCCAGACAATGTTGACTGAACATAATAATTCCCTCTAGAATACCATCGTCACTTAGAGAGATTCTATCTTAAGGCAAGTGAGAACCTTGATAACCGGCAGTTAGAATGACAATGCCCCTCTGAATCAGGCTGGGGGATCTAATGAATAACACACTATTCTAACCAACGGCGATCAGACTACCAGAGGGTCTATTCTTAAGGTAGGGGCCACTTCCAATGCCACTGCTACCCTAAGCAAGAGAGGGGATGATTTTGCCTCTCTGAAGGTTAAAAAAATGTTGGAGAAGATGGACTTCTTTGAGAAATTCTTGAAGAGCATAAAAAAGTATGAAGATCTTATTGACGTAGACTCTCTCCTACTTTTTCTAAAGGTTAGGTTGCCTGACAAGTTTAAAATGTTTGCCATGGACAAGTTTGATGGCACCACGTTCCCCAAGACTCATCTCAAGATGTATGTGGATGCCTTAACTTCCCTTAGTGTAAACAGTGAGATCCTAGCCCAATTGTTCCAGTAATCTCTCATCGGTGCCGCTCTCCACTGGTTTATCGCCTTGGGCAATGCCAAGAAGAAGACATGAGATAAAATCTATAATGCCTTCAACCAGTAGTACCACTACAATGTGGAGGTTGACATTAACAGAAGGGACCTGGAGACATCATAGTCAAGAATTTGCTTCCCTCTTACTAGAGTCATTTGAGGACCCGGTACCTTCTAGACTTCAGGGCTTTCATTGCTACTACCACCAAAATAAAAGACTTGATCCAATCAGGCCAGAATAAAGAGGATCATGCTTCTTCCTCCTAATACAAGAAGGCACAAACCAGTTATCATGCAGTTCCTCTTGTCCCTCCAAAAGGCGGTGAGGTGGCCAATCTGACCGACTAATGACAACTCCCTCTTGTAATAAGACCAGTTGCATGAACAGACATATGCAAATTCATAGATCTTGGGGTTCCTCTCTCATTCATCTTCCAGAATGTTATGGATGACAAGTTGATACGACCCTTGGAACCTAGACCCATACCTAATCCTGTCCCAAAATACTATAACCTAAACTCCTTATGCTTCCATTAGAGACTTGAGCACAAGACTGATGATTGCAACACCCTGAGGCAAAAGATCTAGGACATGGTAGAGAATGGCTAGATACTCCTTATTTGACCCAAACTGAACATAAACGCCAACCTACTCCCTCAGCATCAGAATAATATCCATATGATCCACCAAGAGCTAGATTCTAACTTAGTCTCTCTAATCCACCCAATCATAGACAACTCATGCTACGTCATAGACTTGAATGACGTACTTGAGGAAATTAATGTCATCACCCAAAGCGGGAGGCAATACTTATCTCCTCCTCCTAAAGCTTTACCCAATCTAGCAACCTTAGCCAAAAATATTCCCCAGTGCTAACTCTGGACCACAACCTGAAATTTTAGTCTAAGAGCTGCTTAAGAAGACCAAGGCTAACATCTCTATATGGGGGCTAATCCAGTCCTCCATTGTGCACTGCCAAGCTCTAGTTAAAGCCATGAATCAGTGTTAGACAACTCTTGATAGTACTCCAGGGGCATTGGTGGCATGTATTACAAGGAATCCCATAAGATTTAGCTCTCTATTTTTAAAACCATGATATCCCAGTTGGAGGGGGACCATAACCACGCTTTGTATATCATAGTCCAGGCCAGGGGTAAGATAGAGCCTATGGTTTTGGTAGACAATGGGTCAACTTTGAACGTATGTCCTTTAGAAGTAGCCAGTTTCCTGGGTCTAACTGCTGAGGATTTTATGCCTTCCAATCAGATAGTGAGGTCATATGACAATAACAGGAGAGAGTTATTGGGCGTGGCTGATCCAGAAGTCACATTTGGGCCTATAGTCATGACTATCCCCTTCTAGGTAGTGGATGTCCCAGCTTATTTCAATCTCCTTCTAGGAAGACCGTGGATTCACAAGGCTAAAGCAATAGCCTCCTCCTTGCATTAGAAGCTGAAGTTCCCCCATGGAAATGTGGTGGTAACAGTTAAAGGAGACTTGCAGGAAAATCAGAAATTCCTTCATTGGTGGCACTTCTGGAAATTCAGCTAGAGCCAGCAGTGTACCCCTTGTCCATCTTCTCCTTTGATTCAGTTCAGTTTATTAAAGCAGAATTGGGTAAAGAGATCCTTCTAATGGACTTTAACGCCCATAGTAACCCTTTGGTAGCTAACATGTTGAGAGCCATATGTTATTTTCAGGGAATAGGACTAGGTCGCAACCGATAAGGTATGGCCTCCTTTACTGAGTATCTAGTTGTTGAGCCTCCCTTTGGTCTTGGATTCAAAATGATAGATGAAGACTAAGAGGAGTGGAAGATGCCAAACAGAAGGCAAGAATATGAGGTGAAATAAGGGACATTCTTATGTGTCCATACTTCAAAACCCTTAATGGTTACTTTGTTAGAGAAGGGGAATTTGAACCCTACTACTTGTTTTAAGAACCATGGCATTGCTTTCAACCAAAAGACTAATATCTGGTTTTGAACTTCTCTTTAGTGTTAGGCTCTCAATAGAAGACTATGAGCCTCTTTTTAAGCTCCAGATTGATTGGGAGGACAACAAGGAGACATCCCTATTTTACCTGTGTATGATTATCGATAAGTGGAAACAAACTGCACAGGCCTCATACAGCCCATCCAAACACCATTGCAAAATTGGTACCTGGAGGAGCACATAGAGTAGTCCACCTCCTCCTACCTGAACCTGAGTATGAGTCACAAACCGAACTTGTGTCAAAGTCTAGTTCAGTGTCTAGTCCAGAGTCTTTCGAGTCTTCTAAGTTTTCTCTATCTTCCCTATTTGAATTAGGGGATCTCTTTGTCAAGCTTACTGTAAATGTCGATCATGGCACTTTCATCAATAATAAGAAGTTTCAGTTTTCTTATTACCCTTTCTCAACCTTGAATGAGATTGCTGGGAAAATAGAAAATGAAAAAGAAAAAGAATTAAAAATAACAAAAGAATAAATAAACATTGGCATAGAAAATGACCCAAAGCATACATTTATTATGCACGAATGTGATTGGAAACAGGAGTTAACAGAGCTCATCATGCAATATTCAAATTATTTAACATGGATAGCTAGTGACATGACCGGTATAGATCTAGACATTGTCGTTCATAAGATTCCTACATATGATCACATCAAGCCAATAAAATAGAAACTCTGAAGATAAAAATTGGAGATCTCTCTCAGAATCAAAGAGGAAACAACTGAGTTATTGGAGAACAACTTTATCGAAGCCATTGACTATTCGATATGGTTAACCAACATAGTGTTAGTTCCCCAAAAAGATGGAAAGATCAGAATTTGCATCGATTATCAAAATCTGAATAAGGCATGTCCCAAGGATAACTTCCCTTTTGCCACACATTGGCAGGGTCTAGTGTGATCTCAGTAATAGATCTCTATGCAGGGTATAACTGGATACTAGTAAATCAATTGAATAAGTTGAAGACTTCGTTCATCATAAAATGGGGCATCTTTTGTTACAAGATGATGCCATTTGGTATGAAAAATGCTGGCGCCACCTATTAGAGGATGGCCACCACGATGTTCCATGACTTAATACACAAGAACGTAGAGGTGTATGTCGATGACATGGTTCTCCACACTAGGGAAGGACCAAGCCACCGAATTGCCCTTGAGCAGCTCTTTTCTAGGCTTCACCAGTACAATCTGAAGCTTAATTCCACTAAATGCCTTTTCAGAGCTCCATCTAGCATCTTCCTAAGCTACATGGTCTCTAAAAGAGGGATTGAGATTGATCCATCAAAGTCCAAAGCTATCATCAAGATGCAACTTTCTAAGATGAAAAAGGAGATTAGGGGGTTCTTAGGCCCCCTTCAATACATTAGTTAATTTGTCTCATGAGTAGTAGACACCTGTGGACCGATTTTCAAGAAGTTGAGGAAAGACACCCTGAAAATGTGGGATAACTAATGCCAAAAAGCCTTTGAATAGGTCAAAGCATTTCTACTCCATCCTTTGATTCTCCAGCCTCAGAGGCTCGGGAAACCACTCCTTCTTTATTTATCAGTGACAAATGAAGCCATCGAAGCTATACTAGCACAAGAAGCACTAGATTCTCATAAGGAGAATGTCATTTACTACTTGAGTAAGTGAATGTTGGAAATAGAATTGAGGTACATCAAGATTGAACATCTCTGCCTAGCGTTAGCATGGGTTTGCACCAAGCTTCTTTGCTCTGACACCACTCATGTCATTGCTGACTAGAATCCCTTAAAATTCCTTATAGAGAGGCCTGTTCTAGATAATAAGATTACTAAATTGGCTACCATCTTTGTTGCTTTTGATTTGAAGTTTGTTGTAATGAAGGAAATCAAAGGTTGTGTGATAGCAGATCACCTAGTTGCATCTCTCGACATTGCAAATGTAGCAGACATCAGGTTTCCAAATAAGGACATTCTACAGATTTAGATTGACCAATGGAGAATGTATTTTGATTCAGCTGCCAACCATTAGGGTTATGGCATTAGCGTGGTTCTAGTAACTCCAGATGGGGAATAGCTACCCTTCAGTATTAAGTTGACATTTCAAGTTAATACTAATAAAGCAGAATATGAAGCCTGTATAGCCGGATTGGAGGCAGCTTTGAGTATTTAGATCAGACTCTTAATGGTTAAAGGAGACTCCATCTTGACAGTCTCCTAACCATTAAAGAAAAGGAAGATCAAAGAATAGTGTTTGATCCCCTACCTTCGATGCCTAGATCAGTTGGCTCAATAATTCGAGGAATCGTCATTCCACTACTTACCACAGGCTAAGAATCACTTTTGTCGATGCATTAGAAATTCTTGCTCCCACTGTTGATGCTAACCTGGATATGGTCATTAAGCCCTTGAATATTCAGATTCATCAACAGCAGCTTATTGCTATAATCTCTAACTCATCGACAGTAAGCCTTGGTACTGGGATGTTCAGACTTGGTTAGAAAAGGCAGAATATCCTGAAGGTGTCTCTAAGTTTGATAAGAGGACCCTTCGGGAATTGTCAAAAAGTTACCTCTGCAAGGATGGTATTTTGTACAAACGAACATGGAATCAGACACATCTCAGGTGCGTAACTGAAGAAGAAGCTTAACAGATTATGGAGTGGGTGCATAGCAATGAGGAAGGCCCCCATGTGAATGGAATGGCACTAGGACATAAGATTATGGAGTGGGTTATTATTGGCTCACCATGCGATCAAACTGCGTCAAATTTGTTCAGAAATGTCAAAAATGCCAGATTTATGCTAAGCTTCAAAAGTTGGCCCCAATAACTCTTTACCCGATCACCATACCACAGCCCTTTGCGACTTGGGGAATTGACGTGATTGGCAGAATCACTCCTAAGTCTTCTAATTAGCATGAGTAATCTTAGTAGCTATCGACTACTTCACCAAATGGGTAGAAGCTGCCTCCTCTCAAATACGGAGTTCGTCTAGAAAAATATTATATGCAAATACGGAGTTCCCTTTCAGATCAAATCGGACAATGGATCTCAATTCCAGAAAGAATTCTCTGTCTTGATGACTAAGTACAAAATTTGGCACCATCGCTCTTCACCATACAAGCCCTAAACCAATGGAGCAATCGAAGCAACGAACAAGTCCATCAAGAATATCCTCTAGAAGATTCACAATCACAGAAGTTGGCATGAGTATTTGCCTTTTACCTTATTGGGATACATAACCTCCTTCAAAATGCCAACTAGGGCAACACCTTACTCACTTGTATATAGGATGGAAGTAGTCCTCCCTATTGATGTTCGGATAAGATCAGCTAGGGTTATGAGAGAAAGTCAATTGCTTGAAATAGAATGGGTCCAGAATTATCATAATCAATTGAATGTTATTGACGAGAAAAAGCTAGAAGCTCTTAATCAGATTCAGAGCTACCAATAGAGAATAGCCAGACACTTCAATAAGAGAATCCGAGATCAGAAACTCGAGGAGGGTTGTCTTGTACTTAAGGAAATCAGAGCTCCCATGCAAGATCCTTAGGGTAAATTCAGGCCAAACTGGGTAGGCCCCTACATACTGAAGAAAATTATCTCCAAAGGCGATGTCATCACATCCGACATAGATGGCAATGAATTCACCAACCCATGCAACTTTGATCAACTCAAAAGATACATTGTGCAAATACATTCAGGCCTTAACACTAGAAATATCGCTCCCCTATGTCACCATTAAGCTGAACTATGGTGAGTTGACTCTCAAAAATATGTACCAAAAGTATGAGATACGTAGGTAACTCAATCTATTGATGCTGTCACAACAATAATAAGGTACATTTTTGCCCCTCTTTTCATGAAGATTTCAAATTTTCTATGCTAGTTAACAAAAAAAGCAAATAATAAGGTACATTTTTGCCCCTCTTTTCATGAAGATTTCAAATTTTCTATGCTAGTTAACAAAAAAGCAAAATCGAAAAAAAAAAACAAATTAAGTTGAAAATCTACAAGAGCAGGTGGCTTAGGCAAAATCAGAAGCTTGCTAAGTTAAAAACCCAAAAGGGTGGCTTTGGCAAAAGTTAGGGTAGCCTACAAGGTCGAAAACCCGAAGGGGTAGCTTAGGAAAAAATTAAGGCCTATAAGAGGCAATCTTATAAAGGATAAAACTAAATTTCCTTCTCAATAGTGTCAAAATGATTCCCCTTTTACATATCTCAAATCAGTACAAGCTATGTGAAAAGAGAATCACAAAAGTCCTATCACTTAGGCATCTATCTTTGTCATTTGTCTATTTGTGTTAGTTGTCTAAGTATCCGCTATCTAGAGTGTCAAAAAACAAAAGTGTGTCCACTGAACCCTCTATATGTCATGGGTCAGTGTGAATACTCAAATTTTGAGGCTCAAAAGGCAAGTTTTGAGAATTCTCCGGAACGAGAAGAAACTAGAAGGTCTGTCGGCCGCAGCGGTGGCAGTCGCCCTTAACGGCGGCGTTAGCCGCTACGGCCATAGCCACTAT
>CANUEP010002066.1:0-29675 GCA_947857235.1 Jatropha podagrica
CATAGCATTCTCTAAATTAGATTTCTAAAAATTTTCAATTTTGAAATTCATTTATCAATTTGGATTAATTCATAATTCGGGCACCGAATGATGTCGGATTAGAAACAGAGTAATGTATTTTTTTCGAAAAATCCTTCGAAATAATAGTAGAAACTGAGAAAAGAACTCCTTAAACTAAATTACTACGTCGAGAAGATAAAGTTAGATGAGATAAGGCATGTCAAGAATGGAACAGTGATATTCTTTTATTTTATAAAAGATGTTTTTTATTAAGATATAAAAAATGTTATTTAGTTTGAATGCTTTCTTAACAAAAATAAATAAATTATAAATTATATAATTTAAAGAGAAACTATTAAATATTATTTAAAAAAAGTAGATTTAATTTAAACTAATGCTCCAACTTAACTCATTCGGAAATCGGAGTGACAACGCCCGTGGCTTCTCCTTTCGGCCCTTTTCTTCTTTTTTCTCCAACCGTTCCATTCCTTGTTCAAAGTCGTGCGAGGAATAGGCTTTGAAAGTTGACCAATCTAATTATGATTAGACCTTGTCTCATTTTTTTTAAATTTTCTTCGATTTCCACTCCAATCAATATATATTAGAACTATTTTATTTCCTTGATTTTCAAGAACTCTTTTCTATTCTTAAAAAAAAAAAAAAAAAACTCTTTTCGTAGTGAAAGGGAAAAAAAAAAACATAAATTCAAAGATTTGAGAGAGAGAGAGAGAGAGAGAGAGAGCGGTGGCACTGGCAAACAAATCCAACCCATCTTCAAGAATCTCTCTCTTTTAGCATATAATCTATCGTCATCTAGTATTCTACGAGGTGGTTCTTTAGTTATCGAATACGGGTGGTGGTTGTTGTAGTTGTATCAAACTTTTCTAAAACCCACCCACCACTCCTCCGCCTTCTTTTCTTGTATTTCCGATCGTATTTGTATACGTCAACTTCTTGCTATACACTATATATACAAATCCTGAACTCTCCGATAAAACCCAGTTCTCAAAATCTGTTATCGTTGACTCCGCCAATATGAGTTCTGAATCCACTACATCAACTTCCGCCGCCGGTGGAGTTCAGATCAAGCAGTCTAGACGATTACCTGATTTTCTACAAAGTGTGAATCTAAAATATGTGAAGTTGGGTTATCATTATCTAATGAGTCATTTGTTGACTCTTTGTTTGATTCCTCTAATGGCGGTCATTGTCGTAGAAGCTTCTCAATTAAACCCAGAAGATGTTCATCAACTCTGGCTCCAACTTCAATACAATCTCGTTACTGTCATCGTCTGCTCTGTTTTTGTTGTTGTTGGGTCTACTGTTTATATTATGACCCGACCGAGATCCGTTTATCTTGTTGATTATGCCTGTTACAAGCCTCCATCCAAGCTTCAAGTCAAATTTCATCAATTTATGGAGCATTCAAAGCTAACTGGTGATTTTGATGAATCCTCATTGGAATTTCAAAGGAAGATCCTAGAAAGGTCAGGGCTTGGTGAAGAAACTTATGTACCTGAGGCTATGCATTATATTCCACCAAGACCATCAATGGCAGCAGCAAGAGAAGAGGCAGAGCAGGTGATGTTCGGTGCATTGGATATTTTATTTGCTAATACCAATATAAAACCTAAAGATGTCGGTATTCTTGTTGTAAATTGCAGTTTATTTAACCCGACACCATCACTTTCTGCTATGATTATTAATAAGTATAAATTGAGGGGAAATATTTTGAGTTTCAATCTTGGTGGAATGGGTTGTAGTGCTGGTGTTATAGCTATTGATCTTGCTAAAGATTTATTACAAATTCATAGGAATACTTATGCTGTTGTTGTTAGTACAGAGAATATTACACAAAATTGGTATTTTGGGAATAAGAAATCAATGTTGATTCCAAATTGTTTATTTAGAGTTGGAGGGGCAGCTGTTTTGCTGTCAAATAAATCTACAGATAGGAGAAGAGCTAAGTATAAGCTTGTTCATGTAGTTAGGACTCATCGTGGGGCGGATGATAAGGCCTTTAGGTGTGTATATCAGGAGCAAGATGATGTGGGGAAAACTGGGGTGTCTTTGTCTAAAGATCTAATGGCAATTGCTGGTGGTGCACTTAAGATTAATATTACCACATTAGGTCCTTTGGTTCTTCCAATTAGTGAGCAACTTTTGTTCTTTGCGACTTTGGTTGCTAAGAAGTTATTCAATGCCAAAGTTAAGCCCTATATACCGGATTTTAAGCTTGCATTTGATCATTTCTGTATACATGCTGGAGGAAGAGCTGTTATTGATGAGCTTGAGAAGAATTTGCAACTTTTGCCTGTACATGTTGAGGCTTCGAGAATGACTTTGCATAGGTTTGGTAATACTTCTTCCAGTTCAATTTGGTATGAGCTGGCTTATACAGAGGCAAAAGGCAGGATGCGGAGAGGGAATCGCGTGTGGCAAATAGCTTTTGGAAGCGGTTTTAAGTGTAACAGTGCAGTGTGGCAAGCTCTGAGGAATGTAAAGCCATCTACGAATAATCCGTGGGAAGATTGCATTGACAGGTATCCAGTTCAGTTAGTGTTGTAATTTGTGAACAATTTCATTAGGTTCAGTTTGGAGAAGAAGGGTACTTTGATACATTTATTGGAAATCATTTTGCTATTTTCTTCTGGGGCCTGTTAGTTTCCTTTTCTTTTGTTCTTCCTCACTTCTTGGGTCAGGACATTTGCGATTTCATCAGAAAAGCCTCAGTGTCTCATGCAATAACAACAATGCTGAAATTCTGTTATTCTGCTTTAATGGTAGATGATTACAGAGCTGAGTTTAGTCTAATGTGATGTCTCTGTTGCTTTATAGTGCATAAAAATGTTATTGTAGATATTCATTTAGTTTTTAATGGAATTTGAATATGTAAGTTCATGATTTACAAGGCAGTTTCCAGAAATGAATTTCTCAGGCCTCGGTGTAGGATGGGATCACTTCTTTCTTTATCAATTAGGATTACCCAATTTCAGATGATCCATGGAAGTATCTCCTGGACAAATCCATTGATGTTGTCTTCAACTACTCGAACATTGAGCATTAGTTTAAACCGCTGGCTTTCCTAGCTATTTCTATTAGTCAAATACTCTCTTTTCTGTTAGTTCATCCTCCATTGACTAGTAAGTTCTGCAGATTCTGTAACGCGTATCTTAGATAACAAGTTTGAAACCTGGAAAGCTTGAACCATAGCTTTTCGCGTGTCCTGTGATATGAAAAATCTTGTACCATAAGTCATTATATGGTTTAACTGGTGGAATATTTTTATCTTGTCAACACTTTTACTTTCTAAAACTCGTGCATTACATTAGATTGTTGATTGAGGCTCATTTTGCATGGGTACCTTGTCTGAGGGCTCAAATGACATGCTTATTCTTGCATGTTGAATTCCAAATGCATAATCCTTTTTCCCATTGGGTTACTATTTATTAACCCGATGGTGGAGTGTCTGACTTGTTTGTGTAGTTGGTCATGGGTTTAATCCTCGACAATCTTCATCCTCTATGTGTATTCCCAGTGAGGCAATATATCGAAACAAATAAGAATTCTTTGTTAGCCATGTTCGATCCTTAATGGCTAATGAAGGACACTGCAATTAGTAATCTCATTCGTTGATGATTTTGACATATTCATTAACAAAGTCAATAAAAATAATTTTTTTTTCAAAAATATGTTCTTTTTTCTAGATTAAAAATTTCTCATTTGAACGAAAATTTTTACTATCATTTGTTTGGTAACTCAATCAAATGTTGTGTTTTCGAAAAATGGTCATGTAGTCATGTGGAGGAATACTCTGAATTCCTTCTTTTTGGCGAATTTCATTTTAGAACTTTTCAAAATGGGTGTTTTTTCCTCACCGAATAGAACTTTTCCTTTTCGATGTACAATTTTTCTTTTTCTTTTTTTTTTTAATTTTTGGTACGGCTAATTAGAATTTTAATTTTTTTTCCATGTAAAAAACGGAAAAGAAACAAGATTGGGATGTAATCAAGTCGTCACCCGATGTTAAAAAATACATAAATAAATAAAGCTTTGTTTAGATTAATAAAAAAAAACAAAGATGTTACGTGTGCAAATTGGTTTAAACCAAATTAAAAAAATAAATCAAATATCAGAACACACTTTTTTAGACCAGAGGTAAAACCAAATTATATATAAATTCAATCATATTGATTCGACTCGGTAAATTTAATTTGATTTTTAATACTTAGAGAGCTTTGAATTTATTTTTTCTACATTAAATAAAAAATTGAAACCAAAATTACTTAAAATCATAAATCAAGCTAAATAATTATTATAATTGAATTGAAAATTGAACTAAATGGTTCTATTTAATTTTTTCAGTTAAAATTATTTGCTTAAAACTATATTCATGTTCTTAATTTCTTATTTTGGGATTACAATTTTCTTTTTTAATTTATTTTTCATACGCACATAATATAATTTTATCTTTGGTTATTAAATTAAATTCAGTTTGATAATTTTTAAGGTGAAAAAAAATTGAAAATTTAATATCTCCACGTTTTGCATAAAATTTCAAACATGAACCAACCGCACCTCATTGACATTGACATTTGATTTGTAATTTTTAAGGTATAAGAATCTCACTCAGAGCGGCACAAACATGACCATTGCCATTCATAACTAGCAAGTTTCTTTTATAAATATCTGTGTACCGACAAAGAAAAAATCACACCACCACAAATCCATAATTCCGGACTCTCTTGCCTCTGTGTAACAGAGCAGAAGGCTAGGAGAGGAACAAACAATCAATCATGGTGAACATATTGGTCACAACATACATGCCCATATTACATGTTTTAGTAAAGCTTGTCGGAATGAGACCTCAAGAAGTGGAGATTGAGCCAGGAACAGTTATCCACTTCTGGGTTCCAAGAACCCACAAACCAAACCAGCCAGCTCTTGTTTTTCTTCATGGTTTTGGATTAAATGGTCTTGTAACCTGGCAATTTCAAGTTTTATTTTTAGCAAGAAATTACGCAGTTTACGTGCCCGATTTCCTCTTCTTTGGAGGCTCCTTCACCAATCAGCCTGACCGATCACCGGAGTTTCAAGCGGAGTGCATGGCCAAGGGGTTAAGGAAGATTGGTGTGGAGAAATGCAGTTTAGTTGGTTTGAGCTATGGTGGAATGATTGGTTTCAAGATGGCGGAAATGTATCCTGATTTAGTTAGATCAATGGTTGTTTCTTCTTCGGTCATGGCTTTGACTAAATCAGTTTCTGGTGATAGTTTAGATAGAATTGGCTTCTCTTCTTGGATACACTATTTGCTTCCTCAAACAGTCAATGGTTTGAAACAAATGCTTAACATTGCTACCTACAAGCTTCCATGGCTCCCTAATTTTGCTTATAAACATTTTTTCGAGGTAAGATATTCTGTTGATTATTAACAATTATATTATATTTGGTTTCTGAACAGTTGTTTTAAAAAATTTCGGCCATGGTTCTGCAGGTCATGTTTAACAATAGGAAGGAGAGAACTGAACTTCTAGAGGCATTAATCACAAGGGACGAGGATTTTAGAATCCCTTCTCACTCACAGGTTGTTAATTTTAGTTTTTTGAGATAAATTTATCTCCCGTATACTTTTATAGAATTAAATTATCAAGATATATAACATAGAAATAGAAATGATTCAATAAAATCCTAAAGAAAATTTATGTTTTTCTTATTCTAATTGAAAATTAATGATTGGGGATAGCAAACGACCTCAAACTCTATAAAATTGAGAATGCAAATTCAATGAGAGAAAGCGCACTTTATTTGAGGAGCGCTAAGACTTTTACGCCAATGGGATCACACGTCCAAATTATACCCAAAAAAAAAAAAAAAACTCGGTTAGCTTCTATTTGTTTATAATTACTAATATGAAAGAACTTATACATTTTATTGCAGAATATAGATCTATTATGGGGAGAGAATGACAAAATTTTCAATCTAGAAGATGCTATTAACTTGAAGGAGTAAGTGGAGATATATTCATATAATTACTTGTTTGTTATTACTTTACCTAAGATAGATAGATAGATTCAATTTGCAAATTTAATTAATTTGACACTTGAGTGCATGCAGGCAATTAAAAGGCAAAGCAACATTACATTACATAGAGAAGGCAGGGCACCTGGTTCCAGTAGAGCGACCATTTGCTTATAATAGACAACTCAATAAAATTCTTGCCTCGCAATTGCAGGTTTAGTTTAGTGGTCCAATTCATGTTTCGATTCTCCTCCTAATACTCAAAAAGAGAGAGAGAGAGAGTTTGTGATACATTCACTTTCAATTTGAAGAACACTCAGCATTGTATTCTTGATTTTGGTTTCAAGAAAGTGGGATCGACTTTCATTTTAAAGATTATAATCCCTGATGTGTCTGTACTTTTAGCAATAGCTTTCTTGCTCTCTCTTCTTGTGTCTTTAGCATAGGAAGGAAAAAGTAAGCTTTTAACTGTATTTCAACCGGAATTTATCAAGAAAAAAGGATAA
The DNA here is from genome assembly GCA_947857235.1 of Jatropha podagrica. Classification (NCBI taxonomy): domain Eukaryota; kingdom Viridiplantae; phylum Streptophyta; class Magnoliopsida; order Malpighiales; family Euphorbiaceae; genus Jatropha; species Jatropha podagrica. The sequence goes on from CANUEP010002066.1 coordinate 6,525, forward strand.
GTCGATTTCAGATATATATTTCTAGCTTCCATTATCAAATTTGGAAATCTCAACCGTTCTTTCTCTTCCATGGATGGTTTCCGAGAAAACGCGAAAAAACCAGTTTTTTTTGTTGAAATTTAGAAGAGAAAAAAAAAAAACAAAAATATTTTGGAACAACAAGTATAATTACAAATTTAATTGTACGAGTCTACACTTGAAATTTCCCAGCTAAGGGGGAGATTATGAATGGGCCTATTATAACATGGGCTGAAAGCCCATTCAAATAAAATATTCGAAAAGTGAATGAATGGTGGCCACATTGCCCGTCGAGCGTCGTGACATGAAAACTTGTCGTCTCGTAGAGTCAGAATGGAGGACCTGTCGTTTATGAATTCAGCCAAAAGTTTAAGATTATAATGTGTCAGATTTATATTATTTCATATTTAACTTTCAGCATGGTGTCGTTTGATAGGAACACAAAAAGGAATTTCCTTTATTAATTACTCTTTGCGACTTCTTTTTCCCGTCGCAAAAGGAATCTTCAAAAGCAAAAAAAATATTACAGTTACTCATAGAAAAGCCTGTCGTTTTCTTCCTAGAGAAGAAAACGTTTCCTGCTATTCGTTCACCTTTTTGGAAAATGTTTTCAAACAATCAGAAACGACAATAAAATAAAAGTTTATTTTGGTTTAGTCATACGATGTCAAATTAAACCCTTATAGGATAACCAATGTTAAATCTTTTCTAAAAATTTTAGAGGTTCCCAGAACTTCAATATTGGAAACCTCTCTGGCACCGAATAGTCGATATGGCATAGTCATTTATGCTTGCCAAGAGAATCTACTTTTCCAAGCGGATAAAGTTAAATTGCTGTCTGGAAAAATGACATTTTATTTGTTAGGATAAAGGATTATAAGGGGTTACTGAACCACAGTCGTGGAGCAGATACCCGGTCAGACGTAGCGAAAAGTTCCCCTTATTGAAAGGGATGTCGTTTGATATAGCTACAATGGGAACAAAATCTATTACCAGTACCACGTAGAACATGCATTTACTAACACAATTGTACTTAAAACATATACATAAAAAGATAAATATTACCTATATAAGGAAAATTAAGGATATGCATGGTTTGATTACAATAGGGGATAACAGAATTACACTGGAAAAGTTCGTTCAAATTGCAGATGCGAGCATCTAGCTAGCTTTTACATATTTGCTGCTCAGTTGTGGATATTAAGTAGACCTGGATATTGGACTTTAATGCAGCTTGTTATGCTTCAAGACCCTGTGAATTAATCAATTAAACCAAAGATTAGCTCACTATGATCATCATAGAAAATCTGATAACAAAATGACTTCATTTATCGAATTGGATTCAGTGATATCTTTGATTGTTAAATTAAAAATATATAAGAACATCTAAAACAAATAGGGAATGTTCACTGCAGAAAATGGAATATGGAATGCATGCAGTTATTCAATTCGTTGATAATGCATGCATGAGAAAATATACAAGAGAGGATTACCTTTCTTTTTAATTATCATTAATTGGTGCGGCTTCCACCGGACTTATAGTTAGGAAAAGGAACATGACCAGACTCAATATGCTTAACATCTTCAATAAGGAGTTCATAGTGTCTTTTAACTTCTTCGGGAGATTTCCCACCAACAGCTTTGGCTATATTTTGCCACCGCTCAGGTGTTTCCTTATCATACAAAGCTAAAGCCTTTTCAAACATTTTGTTTTCTCTTGGTGTCCAAGAGGAGCTCGAGTTTCTTGAAGCTTGATAGCTTGAAGACATATCTAACGAGCTTAAAATTGGAGGTTTTGCTGGTTGAAGGGCTTGGTTTGTGCTTACAGATGGATGTGCTTATAAATAGTGGAGAAGAAGAGGGGTAGTGCCAGGAGTGAGATAATTGGATACAGTTGGAGAATCTCTGGATACCTAAAGGTGGCAAATTTTAATTGTGTGACGAGTCTTCTTTGGAACCACAAGAAGAACAAGAAATTTAGGAATCTCTTCCTTTTTAGAGATGATATAATGGCTCTGACTTGGTATAAACCGAATCAGTATGACCCATGTCCGAGTCTAGGTCCAACTGCTTCCCAACATTAGTAGTACTGGTCTTCAAAGAAAAATCATTAATGGATGTAAAGGAAGGGAAGTGCATTATAAGACATTTTATTAATGGATATAAAAGGAAGTAATTAAAGTGGCTTTCTTTCAGCCAATTTGAGCTAAAAAAATATTTTCTTCAATAAGAAAATATGAAAAAGACTGGTCAAGCTATAACTGTAACATAAAGTCTTGGACTTTCTTTCACCCTTATATATGCAATATATGCCTAAAGATGAAGGCTTTTTAGAAGAAAGCAACAAAACTTAATAAAGCAGAGAAGAGAAAAAAACTAGTTGGAGTGGCATGCAAATTTCAGCTTTTATATAGTCTATGGATTACTGATAACAATAAAGACAAGAAAGGGGTAATACTGGTTTCATTTCAGATCTTTGGAATTGGAGTTTCGGCTTTTTGTTTATAAACAACGTTCCAAAAGCCTCTGGCTCGATTACTGAGGCCACTGTATGCTGTTTTTTGCTTTCTTCTCTCTTTTCTTGTTTTAATGTTATATAGGTAAAACCTAATTGGATAATAGGTGTCTTGTTTCGATAACACTTAATTATATATGGACCCGTACTTTTAGTATACGTGTGGCTCATAATTTTTAAACCGTGCACAACAGTTTTTAATCCTATTATTTATAATATGAAATATCATATCATTTCAATTAATTTTTAAAATTTAAAATAATATTTTATAAAAAATTAATTTATCTAACTTTTAATTTTTAAAATTTAATAAAAAATTATATAAATAATTAACATCTAAATACTATTAAAATAACTAATATTTAAAAAAATAAATAATTTTATTTAACAGACGGCCAATAAATGAATAATTCTTCTTTTCATTTTTAATATTATTTTAATACTTTCATCGTGACAGTCATATCCATAAGAAGAATATTCTACACTCGTATACCTAAATAAGTCTAGGTCCGGAGACATTCATTCATTAATTTTTAATATTCTACACTCGTATATAAGTTACGATACGGTCTTCGTCGTCGTCATCGTCATCTCATAGGGACCAAGCGAATTAGGAAGAAGAAGCATGCCAGTCACCATTCGTCTTGATATGATAAAGAAATTTCATAGATATGCAATATTTAATTATTATTTATATATTTTAATAATTGATAGGGCAAATACCTTTAAAAAAATAATAATAATAATTGATAGGGCAAAGACGGTCTGACCTTTTTATTTTTTTTCTTTTCTTTTAAATAGCAAATGGAAATTTCTCAACGGTAGGAAAAATTATTTTAAAATATTTTTAAAGATAATTCAACTGGAATCAATAGAATTATAAAGTCTGTAGATTATAAAATACTTTTGATTGTGAAATCAATAGAATTTGAGTTCGATGGAAAATAAAATTCGTGAATTTAAATTGTATTTTTATAATAAAATAAGTGGTTTAAATACTTATTATTTTTACAAAAATTATAATGTTATTATTATTTATTATTAAGCTATTAATTATACAAATGAATTATTAAATGTTAAAAGCGAAGTATACCTACCATCTATAATCATGTAATAATAAATATTTTAATTTTTAATTATATGTGATATTAATTTATTATTTTTAAAAATTTAATTATGTCTTTTAATTTATTTATGATCTTTTTTCGTGGAATATATTATTGATGTCCACATAAAATCGGAACCTCCTCTGAAAGTTACACTTTAAGGCCTTTATTTGTTCTCTATTGTTGGTGGTCCTCCCTTCCCAAAAAATTGGAAGGGCAAGAATACTTTACAACGTGTAGCCGAATATTCAAAGACACGCAGAGGGAGAAATTACTTTTCTTTCCTCGGTCAAATATTGACCCGAATATTTTCATTTTTTTATTTATTTACTTTCTGAAAATAATAAAGTAAAGGAGGAAGAAAAGAAAAAACGAATTTGAATTAACAAAATGTAATATCTACAGGAGTGCCTCAAACTTGTAATTAAGTCTTATTTTGACTATTTTAGTATTTTTCTTGTCCCGAAAAGTATAATGAGGCTTTATGGCCCCAGTGCGGCAAAGAAAAACGCAACCAATGTCCAATTCTTGAATATTGGGCTTTAGGCCCAATCAACAAAAAACTTCACAAGTTAAAATAAAGGCCCAGAGTTACAACTTGTACATATTTACCTTTACCATACATATATAGAAGCTTGTACATATTTTTAGAAAAAGACAACAAAATGTTAATTGCGTGTAAATAAATCATTCTTGAATAGTAAATGTCGTACATTAAACGGAAGAAAAATGATATTTCATCAAACAATTTGGTCTGTTGTCAAGTCTGTCTATCATAGCCATGGAATACTTAGGAGGAAGGAGGAAAACTAGGAAGGATCATTTGACTTTTTCCTTCCACTTCTTTTGGAGATTGTGAAACTGAGGAGACAAAATTTGATAGATAAGACATCTGATCTGTACATAAATTCAGCCTTCCAACCTTTAAAAATAACAACTTTACCACAATCTCGATTTTTTTATTTCATTCATTAACCATTTTAATTTTTATAAATTAAGATTAGCATAAAAACTTTCAATTAGAATTTAAGATTATAAATAATAATTCTATTAAATAAAATTTTACAAAATTAGTGTATAATTATTTTATTAACACTGTTCCATTAATAAAAGTGTTTATCTTAAATTCAATCTAAAATTTAGTTGTTATGATTGACTTAAGCCAAAAATAAATATAAAAAATTATTCATAAGTTTGTTAGAATCGAAATGGGAATGAAAATATGAAATGGACTGTTTGTTTCATTTTTTAAAATATGAGTTCTTCTAAAAAAAAAAAAGAAAAAACAAAACCATTGGTCAATAGTCAATACTACAATTCAAGATCTTTCAATTGACTTTTAATTTCGAAAGCAACGAGGACTTACCGATAAGATATGTACCTTACGACTTTGACCAGCGTTGAAGTAATAAACTTTAACAAATGTCCTTCGTCTTTACTCTCCAACTACAAGTTATTTTGTGGTAATAATAATAATAATAATAATAATAATAAAGTCAAGGTCCTTTTGTTCTTTGTACCAAGTAGGGTTTGCTATGGTTTCCAATCCTCGATTCAGGATTCCGAAAACTCTAAAATTAAAACCAAATTGAAAATTAATAATTTCAATTACTGTTTGAAATCGAACGATTATGATTTTAATTTCAATTCTGTAATAAATCCAAATCGATGGATCCGATCGATTTTTCAATTGATTTATTGATAAATCTTGTAATTTTTAAGAATATATTTTTATTGAAAATTTAACATTTAAGTATTTATGAAAACTGAATAGAATTACCGATTCGAACCATAAAAATTATCAATTTTAACCAATTTAAAAAATTATATGTTTCAACCGATTTCAGCCAATTTTTAAAATAATAGATTCACAGTTTCTTAAAAATTAAAACATAAATTGAATCGTAAACCTCAAGTTCTGATTTCCACCGATTTTGAAAACCGTGAAATCACAGCCTCTAATGCCGAGACTCCTATACTGTAACCATGTCGTATTATTTTCATTATTTTTTCTTTTAAGTAAAATTTGTATTTGTGGAAGTTTTCTCTTTTAAAAAAGTTGCAAAAAAGAATATGAACAGCTGATTTGATTAACTTTCACTAACAAAAAGGGACCGACCCCCACATTTGATGGTTCTCCATAGCCAAGCCAAGCCAAGCCAAGCCGCCACCAAAATTAGACACGTTGCTCCTCTATCAATAAACAATGGGTTGACCTAATTTATATATAAGGTATGTTCCGCGTCAACTTTTTAAGTAGTTAGAGTTCTAATTAATCTATATATTGTCACGATCTGAAACCCAACTTTTTAAGTAGTTAGAGTTCTAATTAATCTATATATTGTCATGATATGAAACCCTATGCCGAACCGACACTAGGACCTAGATAAGTTTAAGGTCTCCGAGACTCTTAATAAGTTTAAACTATCTAAAATCTATTCCTATTATCATTTGACTGACGAAATAGTAAACTCATATTATGACATTATTCATATAATAATCAGAGTTAATAATTATGATCCAGCCTTAATATTAAGGACTATTCACATTTTGGGCCCATATCCATTTAATAAAAATATTTTCTCATACAATATTTATTTGTCATAATATAATCAAACTATTCATATCATATAGTCTCCAAATATTCAAAATGAAATACTCCACAATTTATTATAATCACATGAATATTTCCTTTTACATATCCAAATGTTAATTAAACATCCTAACTACGGAGTTAAATAAAAAGTGTGAAAATCACAAATATTAACAAGATATTTATATTAACATGATCGAATAGCTGCGAAGAAAAAAGCAGAGTCTCACAAACCAACGATACTTTTATTCCCTGAAAAATGTTTATCGAAGGGGGGTGAGTTTCACTAAACTCAGTGAATAATAATAAATAATGCAAACTCATACATTCAAGCAGTATGCTTTCACAGTAAAATACATGGGCATACTTCACAAGCACGTGTCATACACTAGCATCTTCAAACAAATCACATTCAGATGTTCACAATATGTGAAAATTAGTCAGTGAAGTCACTATTTCACCTATTGGCTTCAGGCCAATTTCATAATAATAATAATATATATATAATAGGGAGTCGATCCCCCATACTTAGCCCACTGACTCACAGTGACACACGTCGTCCCAATTTCCACCCAGATACACAAGCACATTATTTCACATCACAATTATTCACAAATATATTCAAACAATAAATGCAACATAAGAATATAATCAAGAATGAAAATTGTATAAATTTATAGAATCGAAATATTATATATCAAAGACTAAGATTATAGAACTGAGATATTATATTTGAAAAATGAATGGTATCAATATAGTAATAGAATTAAGAAATGATTCGTGACAATATAAGGAATATATGGTATGCATATGAAATGCATGTATGTAAGATGTTGTGCACCATTTATTATTACTCACTGTGACCGCAGAATAAGTTCAAGTCTATCCTGGGTTCTGATTTGGAGGAACAGTAGATGAATTCAGTCGATTTAAAAAACACGTATAATAAGAAAATATAATTAAATATGATTCTCTTAATTAAAAATATTATTTTAATAAACTTAACTGTTTATTTTATTCTTCTGACTAAATTTCTATTAATTTACTATATAATCTTACTATTTATCAACAATTAATTTATTCACTTATTTTATATCTAATCTAAATATCAGTTCCAAATATTTCACTAAAAAATATATTTATACCCCAAATTATATTTAACACCAATAATAATAATAATTCATTAGTAATTCTACAAAATACTCTTATTATCACCGAATAATTTAATTATATAAAACATTTAATAATAACCATTAACCTTTGTAATAATTCATTTATCACCATTAACAATATTCTAATATGATATATTTAGTCCTAGTAATAAAATTTCACCTTTAGATAATAATTCATTTAATCAACTAATTAATTAATTTCACTCTCTAATATACTCCATTTACTAAAAATCCTTCAAATATACTCATTAATCCTTAATAAAAGAATTTTCATAATTTTAAAATCTTAACGCTAACTAATTAATTTTCTAACCTTTAAAATCAATTAAAATCCTAAAATAACTCTTTAATTACCCAAATCATCAATTAATCAACTAATTAATCAATTAAAATACCATAATCAATAATTAACATCCTATAATCAAATTAACTCCCATAAATAATATAATTCTATACTAAAGTCAATAAATCAACATATAATCCAACAATCAATAATTTATCAAAAATTCTAACAATATATCTCCTCAATATAACAAAATCAACCGAATAATAATTTAACCTTCTATAACTAATTAACCACTATAATTATTCAATTTAACTAATTAACTACCAATATCACTCCTAAAAATAATTAAATCTACCAATAACACAAAATCAATATATAGTTCATCAACCTCCTAATAAATAGAAATAATCAATTAAAATACCAAATTTAATAATTAATATCCTAAAATCAATTTAACTTCCATAATTCCAATTAAAATTTATAATTTCAACCTATAATCAAATAATCAATTAACTACCTAATAATTTTCAAAATTTAACTAATCGATTACCTAACAATATCAAATAACCAAAATCCTATCAATTAACCATAATATTAAAAATTCACCCAAACAATATAATTCACAATTAATCAACCAAAATAATTATCTCATCAAATAATAAAATTATTCAACCAAATATTCTAAAATTAACAACTAATTAACCAAAAATTAAACTAAATAAAATTCTAGAATCAATACCCAAAAATCTCAATTTTCCGGTAATTTTCGAACCGGAGGAGGAGGAGGAGGCGATTGCCGGAAGCAAGCTGAGCTTGCTGCGGTTGCCGGAGACTGCTGCAACGGAGGAGACAGTGGCTGGAGGTGCAGCTGGGTCGCGCGAGGAGGAGGGAGGAGGAGCTGTGGCCGTGCAGATGGCCTGTGGCGCTGCAGCTGGTGGCCTGTGTGCTGCTGTCGCGCGAAAGGGAGGCGGAGGTGGAGCTGGGTCGCGCAGAGAGGGAGGCAGAGCAGAGCTGGGTCGCGCTGCCGCCGTCGCTGCTGCTGCTGCTGCGCGGAAGGGAGGAGTTGCTGCTGTGGCGCGATGGAGGCGCTGCAGCTGGTGGCTGCTGTGGCGGTCTGGAGGTCGCAGAGAAGGAGCGACAGAGAGAAGCAGAGAGAGAAAAAGAAAGAGAAAGAAAGAAGAAGAAGAAGAAGAGAGAGAGAGAGAGAGAGGAGGCTGGCCGGTGGCTGGAGGCAGAGAGTGCAGAGAGAGGTGAGGGTGGTGTCGGCACGAAGAGGAAGGAGACGATTTTAAAAAGAATTTTTTTTTTTTTTTAAGTTTAAAATTATTAAATAAAAACAAAATAATAAAGTTTTTAATTATTAATAAAACAAACCATCCAAACAGATTGACGGAGAGTAAAAAATTAGTAACGCATAGTACCTTTTAAAAATATTCGATTTGGGTCTAATTTTAATTAATTTGGTCCAATAAAAATAAATAATTGGTCTGATTTTAATTCGATTAATTTTAAGGCTGATTAAAATGATTTTCGGTCTCAATAATATTACGTGGCGTAATATTATTGGCTAATAATTTAACAATTAAATTTAAATAAAAATTATTTTAAAATAAAAATTTCTAGGTATTAGATATATAAGGTATGTTTGGCAATAGCTTTTTGAGTAGTTACAGTTTTAATCAGTCAAAACGCTGAATGCTGCTTAAAAAATTGTTCAATACCATAATATTTAGATTAACTTTTAAAGGTTAGAGTAATTTTTTTATGAAAAGTTAACTCATGTAATGTTTAGTTTTTAGTAAATATATAATATGGTTAAAAATAATTTTTACTTTTTAAAAAAAAAAAGTTTTTTTTCCTAATATACTGTTATGTTTTTGTCTAATTAGTTTTTTTCTAAGAATATTTACAACGTTCATGTTTTAATTAGTTGATTAATAATAGTAGTAATATATTTATTGATAAAGATGCATATTAAATAAGCTGTAAAACTGAGAAAATTGTTATTTTTTCTTAATTAGATAATACAATTATAATTCAGAACAAATTAAAAAAGGAAGGTAATTTATTTTTATGGGATGGATATATTAATTATTTAATTGCTAAATGCATAATCCTCCAATGTATTTTGCCGGGAAAAAATTTTGTCACACTAATTTTTTATATTGACTCATTAAATACTTTAATTTATAAAATTAGTCTTATTAAATACTTCAATTTGCAAATATATTATCAAACGTTCTGGCTTTTAAATTTAAATCAACTAAACATTTATTAAATAGTCAAAAATATGAAAATTATTATTTTAAAAATATCATTAATCACATATCAAACAAATATATTAAATGTAAAATCTGAAAATGCTAAAAATACTATTTTTGTTGGTATAAAAAAGTGTATAATGTAATCAAAGTTCATGACTTTTGGGAGTATAATAAATCTTTCGAAACATAGATTTTTCTTGTAAAATACAATATGAATTTATGCATTTCGCAATTGTTTAATTCTTCTTTGTTGATTTGTGTTTATATTGACTGTCAACTACTAAATATTATTAGATATTTTGACTACATCAATGAAGAGTGTATGAAATTTCTTCTACATTAGATACAGGCATCATCCCTTTTTATTTTTTAAGTGTTATTTTAATTTTTTTTATTTAAATGATTATTTTCATTTTGATTGATTTTCTTAATTTCATTTAATTATATTAAATATCACTTAAGAAAAAGGAAAGAAGTATTATTTTGGACAAAGTAAGTGATTAATAAATTTTAAAATTTTTACTTCAATCCAATGACTGAAATCATAAATATTATAATCATTGTGAGAGGCTATAGCGAAAGCAGGAGAGTATCTGACTTCCCATCATCGGGCCTAAGGTTCCTCGCCATTTATAGTACTTCGATTTTTCTGATCTGCCGAAATCTTCTCTATCATTTCACTACAACTACAAACATAGTCTCAAGGGCCATATACTTGTGTGTCTTTCAGTCGCTTATTACTATTATTTTTTTGGATACTTTTCACTAGCTTAATAAATCTTCTTCACAGGATTCCCATTTCCCATCATTTGCTTCCTTAGGTTCGCCTCGCTCTTCTGCGTTTTGGGTTTTAGTTTCTTTGTTTCTGTTTTTTCCTCTCTCAATTTCTTGTCTAAAAGTTAATTTCTTTATCAGTTGTTGGTTTGCAGAATGGAAAATCCGGTGAAGAAGGTGTTGTTCACTTCTAATGGAGATGAGATTTCACAGAATATAGCTCTCCACTTGGCCAAACGTGGATGCAGGTTAACCTCTGTGCTGAATTTAAACTTATCGCTTGTTTGGTTGCTGAGAAAGAGAAGGAAAGGAAAAGAAAAGGCATTTAACTGACAATAATGAATGTTTGAACTCAAAAATTTTCTGGGTTATCAATCTACTTCATTTTTTTTTTTTTTTTGCATGTGCAGAATCAGTGAATCGTACATCTTACTCATAAAATAAGAAAAACAATGATTCTTTATGTCTGTATTCTTCTAATTCTTGTGTGTTGAACACTTAATTATTGTTAATTAATTTTTAATTGGAAATGATAGGCTAGTCCTGATGGGAAATGAGAAATCTCTAAGGAGTGATAGAGAGAAGATAGCTTCTGGAAGTTCAATGCCTGTGGATATTGTGGGAATGAATATGGAGGAGGAAAGCGAAGGAGCTTTTGATGAAGCCGTGGACAAGGCATGCAAGATTTTGGGAAATTTGGATGCTTTTGTACATTGCTATGTCTACGAAGGTATTATAAATTTTTAATCTTTGTTTATACATTTTATTTTCGAAGTAAAAGGAGGGGGACAGTTGAAAGTTAGGTCAATTTAATATAGATTTTTAGTTAGTACATGGAAAATTGACTAGAATTTGGAACTTAAAAAGGTAAAGAGCATTTATACTTTACATCTAATAGCAGAAAAATTTCTCAACGGCCTTTTAGTTATTCCTTTATTATAATCCTTTTGCTAATATGTTTTAATTTGAAGGGGAAACGGGAATAGAGGAATTAGGGGGAAAGAGATGGAAAGCCAAGGTGGTTGCTTTACTCTTCTTCGGTAAGAAACGTTGGGAAAAGGGGGATACTGCAGCACTTGTTTGGTCAAAGGGAGTGAGGAAAAAAGAGGGAAATCGAGAAGAGATGCAAAATAAAATGTAATTCTATAAATTTGGTGAAAAGTCAAGGTCTAAATTCTGAAGGAAAGGCACAAAATTACAAAATATATCCCACATTCTTCAAATAATCATTTAAAATTCATGACGTTTATTTTCTTCCTCCTGCGTCAACTGCTTTTTGATAATGAAGAGTAATGAGTGGAAGTTAAAAGTTTTTGTTCTAAACGTTTGCATAAATCTCAAAAAGAACTGAAAGGTGAACACGAGCAGGAATGAGTGTTAGTTTTTTTGTTTAGCAATGTATTATGTATGCAAAAACTTATGTTCGGTCTTTTGGACTTGAACTTACTTTTTAATTTGCCATTAAATTGGTTGCTTTTTGTATTTGAGAGTAGATACTGCTTTATTTTTTTAACCTTGCTGCATGTACATTCCACCATTTAGAACTTGCAGAAGTAGAATAATCTTGTTGCAGGATGATATTAATGAAATTCTCTATCAGTTTGAAGAAGGCTAGATGTCCCTAGCTTATCTTCTTAGAAACTTTTGTTTGCTAAACTTCTTGTTTAAGTAGTATTTGGGTTTGAGAAATCATCAACCAATAATGTTCTTCTTGCCATATACTGAAGTAGTAAATTGTATATATGGTTCTTCTTTTGTAGATGATGATTATCAACTTGTGTTAAGCACATCTGCTTTTCCCCTTCCAAACACATTTCAAGTTAACTGTATCATTCATCAATTTTTTTTACAGACAAGGTTGATGCTATAAAAGTAAAGACAGCAAATTTATCAATTTTGATTTTGTGAAACAGGAAAAATGCAAGACTCTCTAGAACTAGCTGAAGATGAGTTCAAAAAGACAGTGAAAATAAACTTTATGGCTCCGTGGTTTTTGCTAAAGGCTGTTGGAAGAAGAATGCGTGATAATAAGTCAGGAGGTTCAATTGTGTTTGTGTCCTCAATAATTGGTGCTCACAGAGGCCTTTATCCAGGTGCTGCTGCATATGGTTCATGTTCAGCTGGAATCCAGCAATTAGTTAGAGTAAGTAAATGTGTTCATTTCTTCTATTTTCATTTGTGCGCTTGTGGATCTGCCATAATCAAGGCCATATTGTCTGGTTCAATCGCTTAATCAAATAAATATTTGATTGAAGAAGCTTTCTTGGTTCCCATTGCTTTGTTGGGTTTTTTTTTCTTTTTTTTAAATGTTTGTGGGAACTTTTGGATGAAATTTTCATGTGAATACTCTATGCTATTGACAACCATAATGAAAGGAAACATAGAATTTTGAACTCCGTAATTGCAATTGACTTCGATAGTGCAGGATATGGACTTTGATACATTAGCTTATTTCGATTTAACACTATGTTGTTTCTTTTTATTTATGATTTTTTACTTCAACCACCATCCCATATCCACCTTCACCTATCCAAGAATTGCTTGACTTCAACCCTGGTCTGGAGTATGCATATTCTGCATTTCTCTCACTGCTGTTCTGTATTATGCTTGTGTAATGGAAAGTTTTTGATTGAGAGTTTATTATGTTTATGAATAAATGATTACTTCCCTCGAAAGGGAATTTGGCTCTATTTTCTTGAAATTAATTGACAGCATTGTCTTATCGTCTTCCAGCTTTCTGCTATGGAAATTGGGAAATACAAAATCAGAGTAAACGCAATTGCCCGTGGTTTGCATTTAGAAGATGAATTTCCCAAGTCAGTAGGGAAAGAAAGAGCAGAAAAGTTGGTTAAGGACGCAGCGCCACTCCAAAGATGGCTTGATGCTAGAAATGATGTAGCATCAACTGTCATATACCTAATCAGCGACGGCTCCCGATACATGACAGGGACAACTATATTTGTGGATGGAGCACAATCTTTGTCTAGGCCTCGGATGCGATCTTTCATGTGATCCGTTCGTTCTTTTCTCTTTAGTTTGGTATAAATGTTCACACAGCAAAAGTTTATTCAGTTGGATTAAAAATACATTTTATAATATAATTAAAAATTCATAAAAAAAATGGTTTAATGTATTGTTCAAATTGTGGGATTATTTATGAGGTTCTGTCATCTAAATTCTTAATTAGACCAGTTTAATTTTCCTTTCAACCTTATAGTTAAAGATTCTTTGTGTAGCACTAACTTGAAAGATGGAAAGCTGAGGCCTAAACATTGAGCTGTTCATGCATTTACAGGCAAAAACCAAAACCACTTATTTGTAAGGACAAACCACCTTATTCTAACTAACTTTTACGGACATGGAATTTTATTTCTTTGTTTGAGGTAACGTAAGTCATTTGTTTTCTTTATTTTATTGAATAATTTTTATAATTAAATTCTTCCCTTTTTTTTCTCTTTGGTTTATCTAACACTAGCTTTTATTTGGTGATGTCATTATTAATCGGCGGCAGTCTCTTACTTTTCTTCTCGCTTCTAATCTTTTATTTATTTTTAAAAAAATTATATTTATTTTCTTTTAATAGATATATTTTTCCTTTGTTTTTTTTATTGTTGTTTTGTCTTTTTATTACAAGTTCTTTTGTCTTTTCTTCCACGAGAGTTTAGTTCCTTTGGAAGGTTTGCTATTAAAAGATATGATATTTGATTGAAGAGTTTAAATATTGTTTTATTGATATGTATCTTCGATTAATAGAATCTCATTATACGATTTGTTTCTCCATTGCATAGTGGTTGAACTCATCTATGTACGTCATATGCACCAAATTTTTTAAAAAACAATCCAAGCATAAAAGATCCGGAGAGAAGTTATTTTATTATCCAAATCAATCAAAGGACCAATTATTACTATGAAAATTTATATCAGTTCAAACGGAAAATTCAGTATTGTTTCTTATAATTTTAGTTTTGTTATTCAAAAAAATAAAGATATTTCTTTTATTGTTGAAGGATCAATGAACTTTCTATTAATTATGATATTAAGTTAATTTTGTATTTGTAATACTTGCTTTTATTACTAATAAATTATATTTCTAAAAAAAAAAAATTTATAATTAAATTATTTTCACAACTATCTCATTGACTATAGAATTAGAGTGAATGTTATATCAAACAAAAATGTAGAAACCATTTTACTTTAACTCTAATAAAAAATTACGAAAGAAATATATTCTTTACATGTGAAACGATTTTTACATAAAATTAAGAAAAAGTGCGAGATGTAAGTCATTCCTTACGTATAATTAATTTAATAAAAAAAGATTTATAATATTCAAATTCTATAATAACTCAGTGATATATTTCAAAAAGAGATTCAATAATTCAATATTATGAATGATTGTTTGATTAAAGTCGTTGGTTTTTCCAAATTTATTTCTCTTATTTTGAAAATTGAAAGTGGAATACATGCAAAGAAAGGACACATCCTTATTGAATTTGTGTAGATGCTTCAAAACTCTAATAAGTTTCCAATTCAACTGAGTTTATTATATTATTTTTTCTTTCTCTTGTCCCTCCTAACCCTAATTCGCTATCAAATTCACAAATTAAGCTTTGTAAATTTTCTCAATTGTGACGTAGGATTGGAGACATTTTTTACAATTGAGCCATGCATGAACAAAAAAAAAGTACAGTACGACTAAATTTCAGTGACGATGATTGTACGACTGAATTATGTAGAGAAATTCAATTTTAATATAGTCAGAATATTATTATTTTTTTTTTTTGAAAAAGAAGTATTTAATTAAATTAAATTAGCAAAAAAAGAAGTATTTGGGTATTTGACGTTTCAAAATGAACTTGAATGTTCAAAGTGAAAAAGGGTAATGCTTTTCAAAATTGTGAAGAAGGGCTGCGGGGGAGCCTAATGGGTAGCTTTTTCTCTTTTCTTCGTCAAACCCACATGTTCTCTTGTGCCACTTTTATTTCTTGTCCATCACTCACGTGTCCATCAGTGATATCTGGTTGATACACAATTCAACTTTCCTCTTATTGTTTTTGTTTCTTTATTACTTGTCGAGGTTTCCTGTTTCCATTCCCTTTCTGTCTCAAATTAAATATGTTCATGTCCTATTCTTACTTATTCTCTTTCATTACATTAATGTTTTTGCAGTAAAATTAGAATTGTCTTTAACTTAGTTTCTTTATGAAAAATCAACATATATTGGTTTCAGAATAGAGGGTAGAGGTGGTAATTTAAGGGTCGATTCCAAAATTTGATTTACTTGAATTTATATAAATTCTGAAATGAGAAAAATTCAATTGACCTGCAAAAATAAAGTTGAGTTAAATTGAGAAAATTAGCATTTAATCTATATAATTAATTTTTATGTTTTAAAAAATATATTACTTTATTCCCTAGTTTGGAACTGTTGAATAACTTAGTCTTTTCCGGAATTATGTAAAAGACCAAATTAACATTCTATTTTCTTATATTTTTTACGCAGAAAGCAAAAATTAATTTTTTTAATAATATGAATAACATACTTCTGCTTTTAGCACACTATTTTTTTAACAATATGAATTAATTATTTATACTATTAAAAGAATAATTTTTGCTTAAAGAAGTTCAATAAAATATATAATAAAGGGTATTTTGGTCTTTTTATTTAAAATTAATGGCAAAGTATAAATATTTTAGATGAAAGGACTACTTATTAATCCAAACAGGAGCAAATCATGTGATAGACGTGTTAATTAGCAATTTATCTATGTAATTTAATAAAAATTTTGAATTTTATTTTCCTGGTGATATAAAATTCAATTTTAAGGTAAAAAAAAAAAAAAAAAGCAATAATCTCAATCGTCGATCCGATTTGCATCCACCTATATATAATTAAATAATAAATTATTATAAAATGAATCGAAATAGTGAAAATTTTTAAAATTTTATATTTTGAATACCAATGAATCAATAATTTTTTTTAGTAGAAATAACTGATAAAGAAGATTTGATGGTGTCTTATCCTTCGTACTATGAGATAGACTCTTACGCATACAAAGGAGATGCCACATCAATGTGTTCAAAAGGGCCAATAATAAAACGAAAAAGAGCACCTATACACATCAGAAATTCACCATCCCTTGTCCTAAATTTATTAATCATGCATTAGAGATTCAAAATATTGGTATTTTCAATATTAGATAATAAATTTTTATTTTACTGTGAATATTAATCAATAATTTTATATACTATTATGATGGCTGATGATTATCCGTCTATTTAATTTAGGTTCGATCTTCCACGATAACATCCTATCAATACCTGAGCGTTTGTGTAGTGTCTTAAATCGAAACGACAATATATGATCTGTGGCTTAAGTTGAAGGGCAGTGACTAACACACTCAGTAATCCATTTTTTTTCTTAAAAACAAAAAGATTTATCCATCAATAATTTAGATTTCAATAGTAATTTTGGTAGGTTTAAATAATTTCATCACGTCAATTGTTAATTACCTTTCTGTGGTTGTACGCAGAATTAATGATGGAAAAAGAAATTAGGCACATACATGAACCACGAGGGAAATGAAGCAGCTTCATGGAAACTGAGGGGAGCAGAGCAGGCATACGCAGACTGCACTATGGGAAAACTTTTGCACCTCCACATGTTAAATCCTAATAATAAGGCTTATTAGCAAATTATTAGCAAATAATTTGCAATGAGCCTAATAATAACATAAAAGGAAAACCAAAATAAGGTCTGTAAAAAAATTCTAAAATGTAATTTTATTTAATATTAAAAACAAAAGGACGAAAATGTCTTATTCATAATGATGCAGCCGCCTGCAGTTTCCACCCCACTTTTTATTTTCTAATCAATCCGCTAATGAAGCTTAATTTATATGTTTCTTGAAAGAATTTTCGTGCACGACACCTTTAAACACTACATATATATCTTTGGATTTTTCCCTCTTCTTTTGCTTTCCGCACGAACCAGAGGTGATTTTTCGGACACTTGTAGGAATTTTTTTTTTTTTGGTAAAATAAAAAAGGAAATATCTTATTTATATTAGACTCTCTACCCTTCTTAGACCTTCCCCTTCTTCTTCTTTCTTGTTACTGTTTTGTTAATTTCCATGGAGAAGTTCCGAACATTATTTCCATTTTCATCGCCAGGGCCATCGTCCAACTATTCTGTCTCGTCAAATTCTAATGTTTTTAACAACTTTCTCAGTGATGGCTCAAATGGGTTTTTGGGGTTGAAGCTAGAAAATAATAGAGTTGATCATAATAAGGGAGACCTAATTAATTCAATTAATCAAAGTGCAGCGAGCATTGCAGTCGGGTCTGAAAATAATCAGCATGAGCTAAAAGAATCAGGTGGAGCAAAAAAGAAAGGAGAAAAGAAGATTAGAAAGCCGAGATATGCTTTTCAAACAAGGAGTCAAGTTGATATATTAGACGATGGTTATCGATGGAGGAAATATGGCCAAAAAGCTGTCAAAAACAACAAATTTCCAAGGTTTGTAATCAAAATTAATTTCAGTTCCATTTCTGTTTGTGTATTATATATATGTGTATGTATACAGATGCAATTATATAAGTATAGTGATCAGTGACCATCACTAGACCCCACTGATAATACCATAAGCCTTATCATTTCCTTTGGGCGGCTTGGCCGAAAGCAAGATTCTGCTAGATCTATCTAGCAGAAGTAACTTACTAGGTTTGAAACTCTATTCCCTTTCATACTAGCTAGGGTTATGGATATTTCAAATACAATTATCATATATTTTCAGCAGTTCACCTGTTTACTAAAACTTAAGCTCGTGTCTTCGAAAATTACTTCAAATACAATTAGATGTTGATTTAGGATTTCTTATTTCTCCTATCCATTCTTTTGCTTCTTCTTTTCTTTTTACTTACCAATTCTAAATAAGTAATAAAATCCATCCATGAAGGTATTACAGCTTTTTCTCTCACACGTGCAATTAATAATTTTCTTGATATATGACTATAGAGTTGAATATATTTAGCTTGTCTGCATTATTGTTTTATGGGTTAATCTTTGATCTCTGTACGGATATTTTGTTGTGCCTTGGATCTTCCCTTTTGTAACCGTCGGCCGGGGAGCGGAGGAGGAAAAAGAAAGACCCAAATGGAGAATAGAACGATTATCATTTACACATAATTAAGTGGATAATATCATATTTACATACATAAAAGTTTTAAAAGTCATGTATTTAACTAGCTACTTAGTTTAGTTCTAATCAATCTTGCATAGGACTTTCATTTACATCCTATTCATTAGTTCTTGCGTTAAACATGGCAATGAGTTTTGCTAAAAAAATAGGGATGTCTCTCCATTTCCAGTACGCAAAATCCTCCGTGATTTTGAAAATATATACAAATATAGAATAAACAGAACAATACTGATCGAGTATTACGAATGAATATCATTACCAGTCTTATTTTCAATATAGAAAAAGCAATTATTCAACTACATCGATCGCAACAGATAAAAAATCTCAGTTCAAGCGTAAAGAAAATAAGGGGAATTGTTTTGCACTTCATAATGACTAGCAGTACATTCATTTTACATATAATATGAAAAGTTTAATTATTTTTGGTTGTGATTTGCAGGAGCTACTATAGGTGCACATATCAAGGATGTAATGTGAAGAAGCAAGTCCAACGCCTAACAAAAGACGAGGGAATTGTAGTAACTACATATGAAGGGATGCACACTCATCCAATAGAGAAGCCAACTGATAACTTCGAACACATCTTAAACCAGATGCAAATTTACACTCCCTATTGAACTTTCAAACTGATCTTCAAAATTATACAATTCGTGTATACTTTTGTATTAATAGAGACTTGGATATATATGGCAATAATCAAGGTTGTTATTATAGTAATGGCAGCACAGGTGCATCTTTTTGATTAAGTTCTTACTAGGTTTGTTTTTCCCCTCTAATTTATTAGACATTGTAAGTTTGATTTCCTTTCAGTTCTTTTTTTTTTTCTTTTACCCTTTTCTGCCTCCTCCTTTTTTAAGGTTGGCTTTGTATGATGTAAATTCAGTTTCATATGGTGCTATTGGATTTTTTTTTTTTTTTTAATGGCTTTGTTGAGTATGATTATATAAATGAGTTACATCAAACTTTGTAAAATTTATTTGAAATATTATGTTTTCACATTTTTTTTTGTGTAAATTATGATTTTCATCTTAGTTTCCATAGTTTCAATTTTATATTATTCAGTTTTGAATTTGGCATGATATACTATTAGGAGCGAAGATGGGACGAGCGTTTCCAAGTAGTTATAAATGGATTTAGGATAAATATAAACAATAAAGTTATTGCCGGCTACCCAAAAATTGCTACACCAAACAGATTTAATAGTGAATATTAGCATTTCTAGTAAAAAGAGAATTTTAAATGAATTTCAATTGAATAGTTTAAAATGAATAAGTACTATTTTATGGATGTAAAGATAGTTTGAATGAATTTAGGGTAAAGACAGTAAAATTATCAATAGAATGCTATTGAGATTAGTGAATCTATAGATTAAATCGTGGGTTATAAAAATTGTAACAGGTTGAGATATGGATAGTTGAAAGTTGACGGGTAAACGTAACGCCAACTTCCAACCCTCGCAATAGCGAGACTGCTAGTGCCAAGCAGTTGCTGTACGTTTGTTAGCAGTCGCACCATAAATTTGTGGTGGGCGGCCAAGCGAGAAAAGAATATTCGTTCACAGCTTGACCAAATGCTTGGCAAAAATGGAGTTTAGCTCTCCTCTAAATCTAACAATCCATGACAAGTCAGTCCCTTTCCTTTTCAATCTTTTCTTTGGCGCTAATTATCAGCAGGATGCCACAATTATAAAATTTGTTTGGTTCGGTTGCATGTCAATTATCAATTATACCCCTTCTTGAACCTACAGTGAATCAAACAAGTGGTTCCTAGTTTTGCAGACAAAATGCACACACAAGAAAAATTAGTAGTCTGAGCAACCTTAAAATTTTTTTATATCCCATCATTTTCTTTCAATGGTTAATAGAAGTTGTGGGATTGGCTTAAGCCACAACCACTAGGTGCCATCCAATTCAATCCACCTCTGCCCCTATATAGCCCCTCTAGCTCTATTTTTACCAACTAGTTTTCACAAATTCCACCCCGCCGGTTTAGTCATGATTATGTTGACAAATCCTCCATTAAATTTGCTAAAATAACATGGCGTTTATATATAATGGAAAACAAAAAAAAAAAGTGAAAAACAATGCATAGAAACGTGAAAGAAATAGAAAACTTTTCAAGTAGATGATTGACTTTTTATTTTTTATTTTTTGTGATTTTTTATAAATATTTTCATATTCTTTTAAGATACGATATTAATCTTATTTCAGAATTCGCCACAGTAATTTTTTATAAATATGAATTTTTTCTATGGACGAAATATCTAATTTATGAAGATTGTCAAACAGCTGAAGTGAAACTTAAGTGTTAATCAGCACAAGAAGACCAAAGCTATGATTTAGTTTTCTTGAGCTGGTTGATATTTGGTAATCGCATAATTGACAAGCAAAATCACGATTAAGGGATAAAGTCAAAGTCATTAGCACACAATTGACTTGTCTGTCAAAAACTTCAAAATCAATCAATCTTAAACATGATAATAATTGCTCTATTTTTGTCATATATATATGCAAAAGCTGTACTCTACTTTGCCAAAACAAGTTTTCTGAGTACATATGGGCCTCGTTGGATTCTTCATATTGGGCCTCGTTGGAGCTGCCTCCCTTTCCCCTCTGTCAAAACACTTGCATTATCCCAATAGAAGGATAAGGAAACAACAAAAAGATAAAAGAGACGCATTGAAAACGACAATTCGTGTTTGAATAATTATTTAACTTTTAAATATAAAAGATTAAAAAAAATATTCCGTTCTACCAAAAACAAACCTGCAAATTTTATTGTACGATGCCCTCTTCTGTCTTCTCACTCATTTTTGGATATTTGCTTCTTTTGCGGGAGAGAGAATCGAATCCCTAATTCATCTGTTGCAAGAGAAGAAGGAAAATCAGATCCAACACATACATTTTTGCTCCACTTTTCCTTCATCTACAACGTGGAATACAGTTCTTGTTCTATATCTAATCCTGAATCCACCAATATATTTTCAGATAAAAAGCAAACGCACTTTTTGGTCCCCAAATATATTCTCCGCTTTTTGTTTGTTGTTTTAAAAGAAATTGATTTCTCCATTTTTAGAACAAACCGAAATTTAAATATTTTATGATTTTGTTAAATTTGCTCTTTAAATATTCGATTCTCTTTTCATAATTCAATTTTCAAGACAGATAAAAATGATTCAATTTTCATAATTCATAATAGTTTTATATGAATGTTTTAAATTTTCATATTATAAATTTTATTGATTAATCGCATTTAGTATAAGTTGTTGATAAAAAATTTCAATTCATTGTTTTAATATACATTTCCTTACATAAAATTAGCAATAGCAGATAGTGGAGAAGACAATCCATGACTATTCAACAAAAGTTTTCAACTTTTATCACTGTCAAGTGCATGTTCGAAGAAAGCAAACCAACCCAACTTGCACAACTGCTATCTATGTACATATTGTTCTGTGCAGTATACTTAACCGTTCCTAAATCCATCATACGAAAAGTATAAAGCCATACACTTACGTCATTTGAATTCCTTGGCATTATGTATACCATTCAACTGGCCAAAAAAAAGAAGTTTATACGTACCAAGTTGATGATTTGGTATGTTTAGAAGCCTTACTGCATGAATCTGTTCTTCAAATAAATATTTTGTTAAATACTACTGGAAGAGATGAGATAGTATCAATTTTTTCTCGTTTTCGCTGATGTGAATTCCGATTAATGGGTCAGTAAATTTTGGGTACGGAATGATTTAATATAGAAAAATAAACATTTCAAATGAATTAACTTTATTAGATTGTTGCTAAAGAATATATTTGAGTACGGAATGATTTAATTTACAATTTTTTTTCCCTTCTAAATAAGTCCTAAATTAATTCTCTGAATGGGAAAGGGGAAAGTGATGGAAAAGACACTGTTCTTATCTGTCCACTGCTTGTACGTAGCAAAAGTTCAATTTTATTCTCTTCCAGCACAAATTAATTAGAAAAGGAAAGGTTAAAAAAAAAAAAAAAAAAAAAAAAAAAAAAAAAAAAAAAGTGTATTTTGGTGTGCTGTTGGGGGAATTTTCCAAAGGAGGAGTAATAGTTTTTTTGTAAAACCATAGGTTTTTTTTTGTCAAGTTTTTTTTTTTTCAAAATTTTAAATTTTTTTATTCCAAACAAAAAATATTTTATAAATATAATTTATAAAAAAAAAAAAAAAAAAAAAAAAAAAAAAAAAAAAAG